>CATOUR010000326.1:0-141904 GCA_951848785.1 Callosobruchus maculatus
TTGCAGGTACTTGTATCCACAACGTGCAAATTATTTCGCTGTACCGAAGTCCCAACAGCAGTTTTGAAACTTTTGTTAATAAATTAACTATTACCCTTGACCTTTTGGAGTATGATAAAGATATAGTTATAGCTGGCGATTTTAACGTGAAATTTGGCACCAACGATGCCCGGGCGAACCAGCTCATTAATATATTCCGTTGTTATGGTTTAAATAAAAAAGTCAACTCCAGCACTAGAAAAAATAACTGCCTGGACAATGTGTTTACAAACGTGGGCCAGAGTACCGATCAAGTCAGAGTTTTTGAGTCCTATTTATCGGATCACTTGGCAATTGAGTTCACTTTAGAGCAAAATAGAAATGCTTCTACTTTCAGGAGAGTTAACTTCCGACCAATTACTGACGAGGGTCTCTTTTTTCTCTATAATGAGATCGAAAATGTCGACTGGTCTTTCATTGATGACAATGCTAACGTTGTGCATCTGTTTGATAAGTTTATTGGCATTATTAGCAATAAAATTGATAAATGCATTCCCTATAAGTCCCGCGTGTTTTCCAAAAATAAAGATCGCGGAACAGTCAATTGGTTCAATAATAATCTACGTGCTATGAGAGACAATTTGAGACTCCTCATGGATTGGCATAAAGCGGATCCACAATTGATCACAAAAAAGGCTGTTAACAAATATAGATCAAAATACCGGCAAAGTATCAACCACACCAAAAAACTCGCATATGACGCATATATAAATAGTTCAAATAATAAACAACTAGCAATGTGGAACGTAATCAAAAGTAATATTCCATCAAATAATAATAACAAATCTAACATACTGAATGCAAGTGATTTCAATTCTCACTTTTCAAGTATTGCACAACGACTGGTAGAAAAAATAGCTCCTACTAACCGTCACGCTATGGATTACATAGCCTACAGCGACGACACCAACATTTTCTTGTTCAGAGAGGTGTCGTATAATGAAGTCAGAGCCGCTATCATATCTTTAAAAAACTCTAAAAGTACTGATGTACATGACTTTAATGTTAAAATAGTTAAAACTTTAATGAATTTGATAATCGTTCCTCTCACAAAGCTTTTTAATATGTGCATACGTAGCAGTACATTTCCGAAAATATTGAAAATTTCTAAAATCATCCCGATCTTCAAGAATGGGTCTATCGATGAACCTTCGAATTATCGTCCGATTTCTTTAATTCCATATTTCGGTAAAATTTTTGAAATTTTATTGAAAGATCAGCTAACCTGTCACCTGGAGTCAAAGGGTTTGCTGAGCAGCAGACAATTTGGCTTTAGGAGCAATAGCTCAACTACCGCTGCAATCAACAGCCTCATAGAAACAGTTAATGAAGCCTTCGAAAATCATTTATATATCAAGGCGGACCTCTATGACTTATCCAAGGCTTTCGACTGTGTTCAGCACTGTATTTTATTGGAAAAATTAGCAGCTTACCAGATTGGGCCCACCAGCATAAAATTTTTAGAATCTTATTTATCGAATAGAGAGCAACTCGTAAAGTATAATGGCCGTACTTCTGATACTAAATCAGTCGATCACGGAGTTCCTCAGGGATCCGTTTTGGGACCGATTCTATTTTTATTATATATCAACGATATTCCAAATAGCCTGTCTTCTGTATATAATAGTAATTTGTTTTTATACGCTGATGATACCACTATCATAAATTTTAATGAAAATTTAGATACTCTAACGGATGAAAGCGCGTTATGCAAAACTGTAATAGGGGAGTGGTTTGCAGCTAACAGGCTATCACTTAATCACTTAATGTTGAAAAAACCCAGTCCCTCATTCTCAGCCTTCGCCATTATGATACGGAATCAGCCAAATCCGTAAAATTCTTGGGGATACATATCGATAGTACTCTGACTTGGGAAGTACATGCTGATCATGTTGTAAATGCCTTGTCCAGAGTTGTCTACGTCATTCGTAATCTAAAAGACAAAGTATCTGATAATGTATTAGTTACAAGCTACCATGCCTACTTCCATTCCAAAATGACCTATGCAATTCTGGTCTGGGGGCACTCTCCCCACATGCAGAAGGTTTTTGCCATGCAAAGGCGTTGCATTCGGTACATGTCTGGGTTGAAATATAGAGTTCAGTAAATTAAAAATTCTGACTTTACCTTGCGCATATATTTTAACCTGTCTGTTGTTCATTAAGAAAAATCTCAATAACTACTTGACACACAGGGATATTCACTCATATGAAACCCGTAATAAAAATAACTTCTGTCCCTATCGCTACCGTCTTCAAAGAACCAGGAATGGTACAAATTTTTATGGCGCAAAATTTTTTAACCTATTACCTGACACTGTCAAATCACTGGATTTTAAGACTTTCCATAGAAGAATCAAAGGTTGTTTAATAGAAAAGGCGTTCTTCACCATTGATGAATATTTATCCAATAATTTCTGTGATATGGCTTGAGTTTCCTGTTTCTTTTGTACATTATTTCTGTCTATTTTTGTGACCCCTATTGGTCTCGTTGTGATATCTGTCTTGTGAATTATTGTTATACATTTGTGAATTGTCATTTACCTAGTTTTATACAATTTTTTTTATTTTAGGCTTATTATTGGAGTAGCATATTTTAACTGATTTTATTATTTTCCCTTTAATAGTTTCGAATTTAAATTCTCTGATGTTTTTCTAAATCTCTGTATGATATGTATTGTTTAAATTGTTGGACTTTTATACTTCAGTTAATTTTGACCTGTGTAAACACTTTTGTGTATTAACACTAAGAAATTACTACTACTACTACTACTACTACTAGTCTGCGTCTGATTGTATTAAATAATGTTCAATGGGTAGCTCCGAGTATTCAGCCTCGAGATATACCCAAAGTAATCTGACGGTTATTGAGAATGTTCCAGAGAGCAACACACACTGAAATCTGTACATTAAGTAATCTTGTAATCTACCCAATAGCAGGTGCTATTGTTGCGTTTAACCATGTTACTTTACGTAGGTTTTGCACTATATTCTATCATTCTAGCGCCATTAAACATCATCTTGGCTTACATGAGTCTGCAATCTATTTTGCCAAAGTCAGTCATGGTTTTAAGTTTTATTTTCAAAATGAGGTTGAGGTGTTTCAGAAATAAAACAAAAAATAGGTTTATCCCAATTCAGTGTAAAACAATGACTATACTTAAGTCCTCTTATTCAATAAAATAAAGGTTTAGGCAAAAATTATTTATAAGCCAGCTGACATATACTTTCGAAACTCACAAGTTCCAGTCAACTAACTTCTACCCTTTCTCGAGAAGAGGAGGGTCACTCTAGGACAAATTGTCCGAATTTTCCGTTCGAGTAGATTAGCCGTTTGTAAGGGCTCTTGTAGCCCTTTCCTTGAATGGACAGCGAATCGCTTTCAGATTACGCGTTAGGTCTGGCTGTCTGCCTATCCGGTTTTGATTGGATTGAGTAATTATCTTAAAAGTCGACGACGAGCTCTCATTTGCATAACGGCCCTATTCCTAGCTACTCAGCTTTTCCGCTTACAGCATCATTCTGCAGCATCGGGTGTTGATTTTATCGAGAATGAGAAACTATGTGGAGAGCTCGTTTCAATCATATAGTTTGTGTCGTGGAGTTTTAAGGTTAGGTCGATTAAAAACAAAAACTTCTTGCCACTCTTTATGCAACGTTTCGACTAGAGTATAGTCATCTTCAGGCATCAGAGAAACGAAGTTTTCATAGTTCTATGTATCATCATCGAAGTTGGTTATATAACAATAAACATAAATGATTAACTAATAATTAATAAAGTAGTATTTGGAGAGTGGTGCTAGCTCTTATTAACCGCAGTTTTTAATTTGTCATTTGTGCCGTCATTTTTTAAATATTGTGCGTGTCTTTGTTATATAACCAACTTCGATGATGATACATAGAACCATGAAAACTTCGTTTCTCTGATGCCTGAAGATGAGTATAAATTAGTCGAAATGTTGCATAAAGGGTAACAAGAAGTTTTTGTTCTTAATTGACCTAACCCTAAAAAACACCACGACAGAGACCTTACTAGGTCAGAATCGCTTCACAAGGAGATTTGTTTTGGCATATAGTTTGTATCTTTTGACTAGTAGTTTCAAAGTACAAAATCAACCAGCAAAAACCACAACTTTCATACCGGAATCGTCTCCGAAGCAAGAAATATAACTGTTTGCTTTTTTTGGAAATATGAGGTAGCTTAGGTAGCAGAGTTCTCCATATTTTTGTATGTCTCGGACACTTGGACTATTAAAAAGGCAGATCGGGCTCGCATAGATGCTTTTGAAATGTGGACATGGAGGAGAATGCTGAGAGTTCTTTACACCGCCCATCGAAATAACGTTTCCATACTAGATGAGCTCGATAATCCAAAGAGACGATCCTCCATTGTCTCGACGAGAACGCTTACTTTCTTCGGACATATTCACAGAAGCGGTAATATAGAGAAACTTGTAGTTCAGGCTCATGCCTCGAGTGGGCGGCGCCGTGGCCGCTTCCCTCACGCTGGGTGGATACGACGAAACAGTTGCTGGATATGAGTATCAAGAGCGCCATTGAACTGACAGTAAATCGCGAACGATGGCGAGCTACAGTTCTCAAAACTGTTGATAATATTCGTGTCGGCAAACTCTAGCTCCGACTTAATGCACTTTACGAATTCACAACATGTCTGTTAATACATTGTGACTATGATGATGAGGTAGAAGAATAATTTTAGAGGCTTTCCACATCCCGTTAACCACTTACGCGGGTTATACACACCGATATTAAAGTGTCTTTGGTTGGTTCATGTCTACAGTAATGTTCGTTGTTGGAGTGAATAGACCCCCCTTTTAAAATTGACTGCTTTTCTATAAACGATCGCATAACGCCGCACGATCAGAACAGTACTGGGAAGCGGAATTTACATCGCTTATTCTGTAGCTGTGAGGATGCATGTATAGAACAATGACCTTCGATCTTGCAACCTGACAAGTGCTCTTAGGAACTAAGCGATACTCTCCTACTGATTATTGATATCTTGATCTGGTTGCCCTATTTGAGGCGTCACGTCTAGACCTTGTTTTCCGTCGTATAGTATAGCAGGCGTTTTGGAAGCGTTTCACGAATAAAATATGTATTACTATTAGCTCCCAAATAAAAACAAATAGATATTCACAACGCAGAAGAAGAATTGCAATTTATTAACAATTTCTGAGTGGAAGCACTGGTGCCATTGCTTCCATGGCCCCTCGTTTGAATCTACACATCTACATTTATTTAGCCTAATTCAAGAACTACTGTATCTGAAATACTTTAGAAGGTTTGCGGATATCAGTCAATTATTACCAGAAAACAATTATATTGAACAACCTGTTTGTTCAAGGTTAAACTGTCTTCATCTATTTACCATTATCATTTTCTATAACAGTACTACTCGTCGGTATAATGCAAAAAGTGACTAAGTCAAAAATCGGCGACTTGGCGTTTTTGGAACCAAGTAACTACAAATAATAATTTGTTTGGTTTCTAGGAAAAAGTCAATACTCAAATAGTTTTGCATTCAATTTGACCTAGAGCTAATAAAGTTGGCCAGTAATCGTGATTACTTGACTTGATCATTTGTACATTGTGAGACCATGCAAAAGTGATCATCTTGACTATCACAGCTGGTATGTATAAGCTTCTCCCTGTAGACAGGAATAAAAAAAACAGTGCCTCAGAATCAAACTGTTCTGAATCCGACTTCTAGTTTTACATAATGACTGACTAAGTTTATTTTCTCAAGAAAAATAAACTTTGCTTAGGCAAAGTCAATATTAATATATTTTTGACATCAAGCTAGTCAGAAATATAATCCAATTTCTTCAAAGTTATTGAAGTTAAGATCACTGAGTCTTATGTCTATAATACCATCACTCGCAGTGAAAATTTATGAGTCCTTTGTTTTCTAAAAAACACGTTTAGTAATTTGTTACTAAAATAATAATTAGATTAGATAGAACGGCCGTTTGCGAGGAACTAACTTTTTGACTTGATCACTTTTTGTATACCGACGAATTATAAATCTGCTTTCCTCAATTCTTTGTGATACTAAAATAATATACCAGTAATTTCAGTAGTAATAGTAGAACAAAACACATATTGTATTGGATACTCTATGGCTTAACAGATAATATTTTAAATAGAAATGACTTGTTTTACCTTTGTCTGGAAGGTATGATCAAAAATAAATTTACATTTCAAACATTGTGGAAAAATAATAACTAATATACTTGAGTCACATCATTGTTGGGTGCAGATTTATATAAATATAATGAGATACTCTAGTAATTCTTAAAACTAAGTTAGTCTTATTTTTGAAATTTTATGTTAACTACAGAATAGCCTATCTAGTAGATAGAAGTATTTTTCTAAAAATATCCACAATTTGAAGACAAGACGTCATGCCTGTTTAACCGCATTTCAACAAGTACTGCAAACTAATAAATCCATTTACTCTGGCGCCAAGTGCCTTGAGTCAGTACTTCCCACACATTATGGCTGTTAACAAAAAATATCAAGTTTCTTTATCCCTATATTTTCCCCATAAAAAATGTAGACAATGAAACTGCTAAAAATGAAGTTTGAGTAATTATGAAATCTTTTGTTCTTGTTGATTGCTCCTCCGCCACTGGCAAGAGTTTCAACAACAACACACTGTTACCATTTCCTCTCGGTAGTCATACTGTGTCACAATTTCATCACACCTCAAGTTCGTAGTGTCCACGTTACGAATTATAGGATTATATGTATGTATCAAATTATTCAACAGATATAAAATTCAAATGCAGTATGGGGATCGATCTCAAAAGCCAGAATAACACCAAAGTCAATTTTTTTTCAGAGCAATCTTGACTATTTGATGAGTACAACAAACCCCCATTAACCCAATTTCACACTCTCCCAAAAAAAAAAAAATGGAAAACCACCAGAAACTCATAAAACGCCTGAAGTTTGAAGGGGTTCTGATTTCTGGTAATCTTTGTTTTTTACCAATATCTTCGCCGCCCATGCACCGATAATCAGCATTACCTACTACAACACCACAGCTTATAGCTACCCAAACTTCATGACAATCCACGCAGGCGGTTACTGAGATTGCAAGGCTAGATAGAAAAAAACGCCAACATAATTATAGACACCGACGGAAATGAGTAACGTGGATCTTCGTTATGTAGATAGCATAAAACGACGAAAAAGCGTATTATCTAAAAATCGAAATTTTCGCGATCATAATACCCCCTCACCTATCCACGAGGGAAGTAAAATGTGTCCATTTGACAGACAAACGTATTTATTCCGACAAGTCCGTTAGGCCACCATTGACTAGGTTGCATTTCATTCGCGGTTTGAACATCTGGGTAACGAATGAATTTGAACAAACGCACATTATAATTTGATCCTCGCAAGACTGAAACATACCGAAATCAGTATGAAAGCTTTTCCATTTTAATCTAAATTTGTCGTCAGGGAGATTGTACGCTGCCTTAAACTTGCACAATTAAATTACGCGATATGCTGTCCCCCACTCCAAAGCCCTTCACACGCATGGTTCCCCTTGTTTCATAAATTCCGGCCTCGAAAACCACTGTACGTAACTTTGAGTTTAATCTGCAAGTCCTAAAGTCCGGAAAAAACGCCCTTCGGTGCTGCCGAAAGGGTCCACGAGGTGCCCTAATTGTCCTAATGATAATCTCGGAATGGATTGCCGCGGAAGTTTGGGAGGAGTTTTTCAGGGAATATTTTTGTAACAGTATTGGGTAACTGAGAGTTCGAATAGAGGTGAACAGAAAACGAGATCAGTGCTAGATAGTCATTCTTAAGGCTGGTTTGCACATGCAAATACTTAGTGGCGCCAGGAGGAATTGGCGCGCAAGTAAAATAAATGAGCACGTGTAAACATCGACTTGCATACAAGTTGAATCACTGTATACATACAGGGTGATCAGTTTATACTCTGAAGTTAAATACCTCCGTTATTATGGGAGCTACAAAAAAACTTTAGAATAAAAGTTATAGGTAAAGCGTGTCATGTCTACGTTTCAACAAAAAATAAAAACTGTTACGACCTCGGAAAATGAATTCAATGTATTAATAGCAGTTACAGATAATCCAAATACAAGTATACGAGAAATTTCCACAGAACAAGGGATAAGCTATAGAAGTGTGCAAAGAATACTATGATACAATAATATATGCATCCGTATCACATCCAGTTACACCAGGAATTACATGAAGATGATTTTCGGCGGAGAAGAAACTTTTGTAATTGGGCACAACGAAAAATTCGTTATCAAATGGATTTTGAGAGCGGGCGACAGAAAAGATTTGCCTGTGCCTGCCATCTGGTACTCGAAGGTAACGGAAAACCAAAGAAAATCGCTGCTAAACAGCAGCACACTTCTTGGTGGAACGCCACGGAGCGTTCGCTTGGCCAACCAGAAGAGCGTTATTCTATATGCTGCTGCATATGAGGGTCGATATACGAGGGTTGCTCTATATCTCCGTCAATCCACCAGTAAGCGTGAAACAGCTGTCTGCATACTGCGTATGTTTATCCCCTCTCACGCAGGTTGGGGAATCTCCCTGCTTATGGGAGGAGTACTTAAGAGCGCCACAAGTATGATTTGGTAGTGAAGTCACCTCCTACTATTATTTCTGTATTATGTCCTCTCATACTCTCCTTTAGATCATTCAAGAATTTTAGTTATTTCTCTATGCCCACATTTGGAGATATACATATAGCGTCCATATTGTCACGACGGTCTCTTTTTCTTCACCAAAGGAATCAAACTGGACGTAACTTTCACCGTTTTAGTTCACAACTCAATACAATATCTCTTAACCTTATTTCAACTACAACAGAATTCAACTGAACTGAACTACTACTGCCACGGTACCCCTTACATACACTTCATCGAACCATCTAGAAAATTCTAGACATTCAGATGACATTCTAGAAGGCCCATCCGTCATTCCCGAAAACCCTAGACGATTCGATGACGTTTACACGTCAAAGATCTAACCTAACACTTTGACTTTACATCATGTATGACAACCTTTATGACAACTAAGACACAATACACGTGCAATACACGAATACCATAATATACAGTATGTTACAATATACTAGTATTCGACTCATGATGTATAAATATATTTAATAGCACTGTTATCTAATACACAAACTAGCTACTTGCCTACCTTCGCTTCCCGTCAGTACTACTAACACTACTACTACTTCTAATAATTATTTTATAATATAAATCCAATCCAAACAGCAAAGCTGTATTTGAAACCCTGGTAATATCAAAACTAACGAGACCCGACAGCTGGTGGCGGCATATTTGATCTTCCTTTGATTCTAAGGCGCCATTGTCTATGACGTTGAATGCACTCGTTTGACGTTGGAACAACATATTTGCTGCTGACAATTGTAGTACTGGAACATGAAAAGACAGAAGTACTAACACCCCAGGCTAACAAAGATCCTTAGTTGACATCGGACTATAAAGGCTGTATTAGACTACCATATTTTTGAAATCAGATTTGATTTCATTTCTTGAACTGCTCAAATAGGCTAGTGTAATACACGAAATTGTTTCAAATTGACAGATTGAACCAAAATTGAGATGGAATTTAGAACATGTTCTATTTCCAAATCATTTTTGGGCTGGGGGCATGCGCATTTGAAACATAAATGTCATTGCGTCGGGAAAAAGGTAAACAAAAATAAGGACAGTAACCTTACTTTTTAAATTCGGTCGGCTTTTCCAGAATGCTCTCTGGTACTAATATAAATTGAGAAATCCACATTCGGATGAAAGTACACCAATAAAAACAAGTAACATGTTAATCCTACGGCCCCAGCTAGTAAATTTCCACCGGACCGGAATGCCCCGCGAACATTGAGATTTGAAGGATTTTGAACTGGTTATGGAGTATGAAAACCCCCAGCCCCAAGATAGGTGCTTTTGTTACCTTTGTGGCGAGTTTACCAACATTCTTGCGAGTTATGTGGAAGCAATTGGCAATTTGAAGACAATACAACAGGTAAGATGTTAGTATCTTTGCAATTATGTTTCATATCAGTTTCATATACAATAGTAGCCCTGATTATATTAAAAGTAAGGTATAGTCCAAATTGCACTATAAAAAATTTGTTCTTACTCAGCAGATTCGGTAGATTTAGTTTGTAATATTGTATTAAGTCCTACATCACATTTTGGATGTATTAACTATTAGTTACATACAATGTATTTAAGTGTATCTAATATTTTGCCTCAGTGTATGGCAACATTGTCACTTTTTATTATGGTGTTTTCCTACGTTTTGTTGTTTTTTCATATTGCAAAGGTCCTCGGTTAAGTAGCCACACTTGACTGCACTGAGGATAACAGAAAGGCATTCAATATTAAGAGTAACATATTTCTTTTGATTTAAGGATGACTGGTCTACTGAACATATATCTCTGCTGATAGAGATATACGAACAACATCCCTGCTTGTATGTGGTCAAGTATGTGTACTACCACAGTAAAATCACATGGAGTGCTGCTATCACTGCCATAGTAGAGGCTCTGAAACCAGATCTACTGTAACTGAACAAGAGGTACAGCAGAAGTTTATGGGCTTAGGGTCAACATATGCACAAGAACAGAGGAAAGTTTTAGTCACTTCGCACTAGAATGGGAGAATACGAGGTAAGAGTCTCAGCTTATCATAAATGAAGTGGTGCAGTATTGATATAACCACCGACTATTAAAACAAATAGACACCTTTACTCATTCATGGATTTCAGTTCTTCTCATTGCACACATGAGTCGGGCCAAACGGGGGCAAAATACGGCGAAATGTCAACAAAATTGACCTTGAGCGACCAAATTCCACAAATGTCATTGGCGTCCCATAGAAACGGCAATGTGGGTAGCGAAATTGTAACATTGTTCAAGAAATGTATTTTTTGGAGTATTGAATTGTAAAAACTAGAAAGCCTGAGACCACAGTATAATAAGTGTGACAGAGTTAATAAACAAACCAGTATGAGAAAGTTTATCAGTCATAAATACAGGGAGGTGAATTATGACAAAAAAAATGTTAGAGTAATATAGGTAATCATTTTTATTCACTGGGTGCGAGTTGAGGTTGAATTATCAATTACTTTGCAGTAAAAGAGAGAGAGAGAGAGACAAAGAGAGAGAGATAGAGGGTTATACCGTGCGAAACAGACACACGACAGAGATAGCGAGAGATTCCTAGAGAGAGGGGACAAAGATACACAGAGTGAGAGAAAGATAATAAAGAGAAACAGATTGAGAAAGTCACACAGCGAGACAGAGCCAATGAGAGAGAGAGAGAAAAGAGATATACAGAGAGAGAGAGAGAGACAGAGATAATGAAGAGAGGGGGGTCAGAAGAGAGAGAGGGGTGAGAGAGTTGAGAGGGAGAGACAGACAGATAGGAGAGAGAGAGGAGATAAGAGAGGAAGGAGAGGAGAGAAGAGAGAGAGGAGAGAAGAGAGAGAGAGAGGAGAGAAGAGAAGGAGGAGAGAAGAGAGAGAGGAGAGAAGAGGGAGAGAGAGGAGAGAGAGAGAGAGAGAGAGAGGAGAGAGAGAGGAAGAGAGAGAGGAAGAGAGAGAGAGAGGAGAGAGAGACAGAGAGAGAGAGGGGGGGAGAAAAGAGAGAGGGGTAGAGAAGAGAGAGAGGAGAGAAGAGAGAGAGAGGAGAGAAGAGAGAGAGGAGAGAAGAGAAGGAGGAGAGAAGAGAGAGAGGAGAGAAGAGGGAGAGCGAGGAGAGAAGAGGGAGAGAGAGGAGAGCGAGAGAGAGGAGAGAGAGAGAGAGAGAGAGGAGAGAGATAGAGAGAGAGAGAGAGAGGAGAGAGAGAGAGAGAGAGAGAGAGAGAGAGAGAGAGGAGAGAGAGACAGAGAGAGAGAGAGAGGAGAGAGAGACAGAGAGAGAGAGAGAGGGGAGAAAAGAGAGAGGGGGAGAGAAGAGAGAGAGAGAAGAAAGAGAGAGAAGAAAGAGAAGAGAGGGAGAGAAGAGAGGAGAGTGAGAGAGGAGACAAGAGAGATAGACAGGGATTTCATATTTATTAACAATTTTCTCTTACACTTCACTTCGTTACAACAATAACAAGATATATTCCAAGATCAACATTTAAAAATATAAGATACAAATTAAATACAAATGAGTAACAACACTAATATTAACATATTGAACGACAGGCTTAGATTATTATTGATTATTGATCCTTACACAAGCTATTGGACAAGTCAAAGGGGAAACATTCACAGCTGAGATGTATTAATCTACAGAGTAGACACACATGTTTGATACATAATAAATAATAACATATTTATCTTGTTAGTCCACTATTGTTTTTTATTTCATCAGCTTCCTATCTTTCTTCCTTCTTGCTGGTAAGGCGAAGTCGTCACCCGACAAATCAGTAATGTAAAATTTCTCCTTCTGAAAAAAATTGTATTATTTAATTGCATTTCTCTTTACTCAATTATATCCAGAAGGGGAGAAATGTGTTAGGGCGAACAAAAAGTCTTGGATAATGAATCTACAGACGTTCTCTACTTGTCCATTCTTCTGAGTAATTAATGTTGGAGCTACCACCGTATTCCAAATTTCTATAGTAACACATTGCCCTAAATAGGTTTTTAATCTAATCGTAAAGCAAATTAGTCACTGGATAAAGACTATCTGAGTACATTGTATAACTTAAGGATTACCTACACCCACAGAAAGCCCCTTGTTACCAATGTTTTATTTGTTTCATAAAGCAGATAACTAAAGTATTTGGGACTCAACCATAAAATTTGGATTTTTTCAAAATTACAAAGACAATGGCAGCACTCTCACCTTTTTTTACTAGGAGATCCTTCTGCTACTGAAAGAAGTGTCCAATGTACTAGCATTTGAATATTTCTTAAGCACCTTTGCTTTGAGAAAGACTAGAATTGATCCAGCAGCTCCAGCCTAAAACAAATCAAGTCTTACAGCTTACACATGGAGTATTTAAGGAAAACACAAAACAATATAAAATACACAATAACTACCAACAAAGTACATTCATATAGATAAAATTTGCATGCATGGTGTTTTTTTACTCCTGTGTCATCGGTATCCACTGCTCTGGTCACTGCCTTGTAGGCCTTACAAGAGGATACAATATTTTTTAATCCTTGCTTGCTTCTACTTCACATTTCAAATGTTTCCCACTGAACATTTTCTGATAACACGTTTCACCCCAATGTATTTATATTATTTAAATGTACCCTGACCATGCACTGTAATCTTGACAAAAAATCAACCAATTATAATCAATAAATCAATCAATTAATGTCTAACTCAAATTGTTCCCAGGGTTTCAGGTGATCTTCAAAAATGGAAGTGCATTGAAAGATTTAGTATTGCTAAAGGTTATTTATCTATGGGTTTGAGGTTACAGTATCTGTGGGAGTCGTAATATGACCAGAATGTTTCAAATACAGGGAAGTTTCATTAACTCACCTTGTTATAGCCTTCCAAATATTCTGACACAGCCACTGTACTTGCATCTGCTCTATTATCATGTTCTGCTAACGAATTGCTGAAACATAAATAAATATATCATTATTTGGAAAATGGGCCTTAGGACACAATGGAAGCATAGACATAGGTTTTTTAAGGAGAAAGGATCTATGTATATAATTAATATATTATTGAAAAAGTTACCATTATGATTAACAAATCAATCAACTTGGGAGCCAGATGATTTGCTTCCTTTTAGGATTTTGAAAGAAGATGTCTGATTTCAATTTTTTTTATGGTTACGCATGGTTTTCAGTAATATGCTGAAGGATTTACTATTGCGGAGGCTATTCCAATTCTTTATTATTTATTAATTAGTGTTTATTAGTAAGTTTTGCTTGAAGACAATCTCAGACAGTTATTGGTCTGTTAGTTTCAGCTTACAGTATTGCTGGAAGCCATACATGATCTATCACCTAATATAACAAAACATGCTAATATAGGGTGGTGTTAAGAGCTCACCTTTTTTTGAGACTACCTTCTGTTGCAGTCGCTGTACTTGCATCTTTAGATCCATCGTCACAAATTTCTGCTGTCCAGGGCTGAAACATAAACCCAGTTTCCATTAATTAAAAAGTTGGGTTAAGCAGCAATTAAAAATAGATACAAGGAACTAGCAAGTTTTTTTAAACAAGGAAGGTTGTAACTGGTAATACATGATACTACGACTTTAGAAGGTATGCTCACGCGCATGATGTCTTCCGTCTCGCTTCCACCTGTGACGTCAGCGTGTGACAAACGGGGTTTGTTTACTCGTTTAGTTACAGGTTATAGCCGAAAATTTTCAGTTTATTTTCTTGAGTTTACTCGTTTACCGTAGTAAAGTTTGATAAAACATTAATTATTTGCGATTCTGGAGTTTAACACATATTTGAACAATGGTTTATTGTGTGGTTGTGGGATGCAATAATAAAAAAGTAGAAACTATTCGTCAGACTAACGCTACTTGGGATGGTTTGGAAAATTTGGCAAGTTTCATTTAAGTTGAAAAATAAGGAGAAACTGGGTTATATCCCTGATTGCACAGATACTTCTCTCAGTTGAGTCAATCATTTAACAGAAGGTGGACTACAAAAACATACAGATGAGTTCTTGGCAAAATGTAATGAGCTCGGCCATATATTTTTCAACTATAATGGAAACGCCTTGAAAATTGAAAAAAACCTATCTTGCGAATTTAAACAAATTATCAGAGAATGTATATGTGACTGATAAAGCAAAGATGAGCTTGTTTTCTAGATGCAAAATGTATTTCAGAATACGAACTCTTTATAGGGGAATTAGAGAGACCTCGAATATTAGAAAACTGAAATTCACTAACAATGTAAAATAGTATAAAGTAATAAGTATACAGGGTCCTGCGACGGTGTACCCAGCTTTCCTAGCGCCTTTCCTATTTGGAATAAACAAAAATGCTACATAAAATAAAAATGCGCTAAAAGATGGTTGGAGATTTACAGATTGCAGAACGTATTTTGATATTTCATTTTCAGTTCATATAGAGAAAGGCTAGTTGTATATGCTCTTATTCACCCCTTTTTCAGTTCTAATTGTCTTTCCAAAATATATTTCCCCATAGACTCATATATACATAATCAATACCTAACTACAACACAAGAGCGCAACAAATAATATACCCAGGCTATCAGAAACCATCACTACAAGTGGATCAAACTTATTAATTCAAACATATTATTAAACAGATACATTGTGTGAAAACATTTTGAAAAAAGTTGAGGAAAAACCTGCTATTACTACTTTAGTATACGAGAATTCACCTGTACTAGCTAAACACAATGCCCAGAAAGATATTGTATTTTTGTATTGTGATATGTTTTTATTTTATGTTTAACATATACGCGGTTGTGACATATATTTGAATAAATAAAAAATAAGAAAATTTGGTAATGTATTTTTCCACCAATCATTAGCAGAAAAAAGTTAATATTCATTCGCCATAAAAAATGCCAAAATGCCATTATGCTTGTTCATGATTTTTAAAAACCTCTAATGACAAAATCATGTTATTTATTTCTTGTCTACCTTTTATTAAGAGAATTATACAGTAAATACATATGCAAATTGGCTTGAAGAGCTGGTGACGCAACATCATAATCTATATATAAAAAATAAGAACGGCAATCAAAGGCTCCTGAATGGAGTATATAAAAATTCCACCCCTACCCGAGAAATTTTCCCACAAAAAGATGGTTTCACTAGGCACTCCAATCAACCTCTTCTATGAGATTTCAGAAAAATACGTCCAGCCGCTCTAGCTCTGTCCTTTTTCCACAATGTACATTTTTTTTGAGTACATAGATTCAAATTTTTGTATCTGAAATTCAGAACGCTTGGAACTACTGCAAATGGGTCAGGCGTCGATTAATACGAATTCTCTGCATAACTATTTCACCAATTTTTTATTCAGATACAGAGCAATATGTATATTGTGTATATTATACTGTGCATGAGCTATTTTCTTTTTGTATGAATATTAAATAACTAAGATAGATATAACAGGTAACGAAATAAAACTTTCAAAAATCAATGCTTTGGCGCCATGTGCTTGTACACTTTTGTCACACGGTGACGTCATGCGCAGACCGGTTCGAAATCTGTCCGCCAAGTGATCATATCTGTCAGTGTCGTAGTATCATGCTGGTAATATATGCATACATAAATGCTTTAAAGACATACTTTGAGCAGAGGACATACTTTATATATCAGCCACAGATAAGCATCATAGTTAACCTTCATGTATCGTCCAAAACTACCTTAATCAATTAAAAAAATTAATTTTCAAACTAACGAAAAGAATATTTTAAAACAAAAAATCAGTCCATAGAGGTTATTTTTGCCTATACTCTCACTAATTGAATGCTTTAATTGAAATATTTTTCATGTTAGCCTGTTGTTTACAATTAACTTTTTTATATTAAATCTAAGATCCTTCAATTAGTTACATCATAATTATGTATTGTCAGTCTGTATACCACTCACCTTCCAGGGTAGATACATGAAGATAGAGCATCCTTTTTCAACACTTTCTCTTATCTGTCCTTGTGATGAATAGTCGGCCATGGATGAATGCATCAGGGCCCAAACTGCCTGGAACACAATCCTGTGTCTTTGGGCAATGCAGTATTCTCCAAACATAGGCATTGTAACCAAATATTTCTGATGCCACTATTAGTGGATAGCCTGGAAACAAGTAGCAGCATATACTAAACCAATTAACAAACGAAAACAAAGAATGTTGTTTTCTCAATTTGAAAACATCAGTGGTTGAAGTAGCTTAGGAAGTAGCTAACTAAGGGCTATTTTTCACTGTATTCTGATACTATTTGACAAGATTTCTTAACAATCATCAAAAATATGGAAATATACACACAAAATACAAAAATAATGAGGTAAAAATGTTTACCAAGAGAAACAAAGTTTAGGAAAGGTTTTCACCACGCCAATGAACAGTAAAAATAATGCATTCAATAGACATTTTTTCAACTTACCGGTGAAAGGGAAAACCAGCATATTCTGGTTTATAGGAACATATCTTGCAGATATAGCACTGATTAATCATTTCTGCAGCACTTTTCACTACTAAATACACTCGATTTCTGATAAAATTAAAATGGAAAAATCAAGCTTCGTCAGCTGTGACAATGTCAACGAGAAGTGTCAACTGCCACTTGTCACTCGTCGTTGGCGCCTTGACTTTTGTATGAATGAACTTATAGTACTATCGCGTGCCGCTGTTGCCAAATGTCTTAGCGTGATCCTACAATTTGGGGAAAGTTCTGGGGTACGCATAGATATGCAGATATGCATAGATGGTTTTCCCTAGTTCTTGGGACCCCATCTTGTCAAAATCAACATCGCAATACTTACGAGGGGGGATCTGTATATGTATGCAATGAGCTGAAATGTAAATAGATATGTCTATTTGATTTAATAGTCGGTGGATATAACAGTGCCAAATTTCTACTAATAACTATTGAATCGCACTTTGAGCCAAAGGAATGACCTAACATGTACTTGAATATATTGTTAATATTTTTTGCCTTAACTTCCCTATAACTCGAACCTACCTGTAAAAATTGTATGTGCATATATTAGGAAGGCTAAACTTTCAATGCAGTATTTTGCTTTCAGGCAAGTCAACAAGAAATATGAGGTTAGTCATGCTGGGATTCTATCACCCACAAGCGAACTATCAGATATACCTCAAATTGACTCGCTCCGCTCACAGATACAAAGTACAGGTGGTGCTCAAAAAAGAGGGGGAACAGACTGCATTAGTAACTCACCCAAGTGTATAAAAAACAACAAGTTGCAGATGCAGAAATAAAGGTGCTGAAGAATGCTGCTGATCAAACATTGAAAACTTCTCCTCACTCTGCAGTCCACAAAGGGACAACCATTTTGCAACTGCGGATGACCATATGGCACAGTTTATTGCATCTCAATTGAAAAAAATAAAAAATTAAAATACCAAACAATGTATATTTTGAATTTCATATAATATTACAAGATACAAGAAAGAAAGAAAAAGTATAATGTTTCCATTTTTAATTCAATTCCTTTAGCCTTATTTTGCCAAGATTTACTAAAGCTCCAAATGTATTCTCAACCGCTGTTCTAGTTCTAAACAACAAATATTTGATTACAATTGGTTCACACAGTTCTGGAACTATCAGACTTATTGTACTCTCATGGCTTCGAGCCACTGGATGGTTTCACTGGCTAAACATCGAAGAATTATTGCTAGCCTGAAAATGGAAATGTTTATTACTTTTTATTCATAAGGTTTACTGCTAATATTACCTATTTTCTCCCGTTATGCATTCTCATAGATGGTTATCTAGCTTGTCAAATTATGCTAAGGAGCTTGCTGAAGATTTTATTATTCATTCGTAAAAAGTCCTTCCAATGATCTAGATCTTCTAGTAATAACTCTTCTCTCAACATATGTAGCATACATGTGCCTTCATCTATTCTTCTCAGCCGCTTCTTTTGTCAATTTTTTCTTTTAGTAGTTAGCCTCTTAATTCGCCTGTCTACGAGTTTTTTGCAAGGTAGATGGATAAATACATGTTCTAGCATTATCTTTTTCCATTGCCGAGGGAGTAAGTCAAGTGTAATGAATGAGAATTTCAATAAATAGTAGTCGATAAACTACAAACAATACCCAAAAAAGCCACCAAAAAAGCTAGTTTATGATTTTATTTTGACCATTGACATTTTGACACTGACGTTCACACAATCACAAAACATGTAATTGCAAAATACGTCATGTCAGATCTGACAACTTTGACTGTAGAGGACATCTGTGTTCGGACAGTTGACAGATAAGATGTATTCAACGAATGTAATGCGCAGAATCGCAAATCAATTCTTGAACCAAATTTGGTGTAGTGTCAAACAGACAAAATGCTGGGCCACAATTTTTGAGATCATTTTTCATTTCAAATTTGGTTCAAGAAATTAAATCAAATCTGATTTCAAAAATATGGTAGTCTAATACAGCCTTAAGCATCTGATTGTGAAACAGGATATTTGGTATACAGGATTGAAACTATTCTGTCGTTTCTCGACAGTTTTGTTATTTGCGGGTGAAAAGTTTACGGGAGACTCATATCTTTATTGTTTTTGCTCCAAATACACACTGCAAGCCAATCTGTAAATCATACCTTCATAAAACCGCAGCTGTAGGTGACACCCTTGTGTCACTGTTAAGGGAGTCTGAACGTATTTCATATACATATACCTAGCCATTCAGTATATCAATTCGTGCATACCCGATCCTCGTATTTTGCCTTCGAGTCCCCATTAGCCTTCTTACTCCACAACCTGCAAAAAATATTTCGTACCAATGCATGTCCGTATTACTTCCACGAGACTTACCAGCATACTCTCTAAATTCCAGATTTCGTACCTATGGGTATAAGGAGCATTATCGCATGGTTGCCCTTACTAAATAGGGCCCGAAAGGGGAGCAGAACGCAAGTACAAGGGATTTAAACATGCGAACAGCACTCTGGAGGAAAGATCATTGATGCGAGAGTGCCTTACAGACCCTTCATGGGAAACAATCTGTTGAATATTCGGAAATTCGACTATTTTATTGCCACGGAGCCCATTACCTTCAACAACAACAGAACTTTTCTGTTTCAGTAGAAAGTAAATCCTATGCCAGCTGCTACTAAATAGTAGAAAAGATTCTTCGGATTTTTGTATAATAAAGTACTGCAGAGGTTCCTTTACTCAAAAATCCAGATATGTTGACAAACGGCATTTATTATTCTTTCTAAACATCTTCTGGAACGCTTTTTGTTGGGGTTGTTTGACCCTTGGGGTGTCCTCGATAGGTAAGGATGTGTGCTATACATTTTATTGTTATTTCAACATTTTAATGAGATGGAATGAAAACATTGTTTTATACTTTTTATTTTTATATTTTCATGCAACTGGTCAGTAGTTTAATGGTTTGGTTTCCATTTTGATTGTTTTACCGAGTTGCATTTTGTAAAAAATTGTTCAATTCTTTTTAAATGCTAATTGTGAATTTTATGTGTAATTTTTTTTAAAATTTGTTTGGGAGACTCAGTTGTTAAAGCCAATAATAAACTTTTTTCAATTTATATTTTCCCTTATATAATTGTTCGTGTTCATATGAACTTTAGGCCTGAAGAAGGCGTAAAATAAACGCCAAAACGTCGGCTTTTTGAGTAAAGAAGCCTCTGCAGTACATTATTATCCCAAAATCCGAAGAATCTCTTCTACTTTTCTGTTTATGCAGCCTGCATTAAATTTGAAATCTTGATATCTACAGTATTTTCCAGTTCCATCGCATGCCTTCGAATGAAAGGGCGTGCTCTGCTGTGGTGAAGTTGAACTTGCTATAGTTTCTTGGAAGATCTCTCAAAACATTATTGTTTTAAGCTTCCGAGTAGCTATTTACTAAATGGACTAGTCTGACCCCTATTAAAAGCTTGTTGCGCGATTTATAAAACTAGTACCTATTCAATTGACTAACTTGGTCTGCTAAGTTTAATTGTGTTAAAATTTCAGTTTAATTGAATTCTTATAGGTGCTTACGTAAACCTCGCGACAAGCTGTTATGATCATATAAACTGTGTATTTTGAGGCTATAAGTTGATACTTAACATTCTAAAGGAACATTTTATTTTCTTTTTTTTAGAACCTTTTAATAAAAGCTTTTTTTTAATTTGTTTTGTTTTAATTTATTCTTTCCAAAGCGATAGGCGAAGGGAGTATTGTGCTTGTGAGCTTTTTATGATATCTACATAAGGGAAATCCACGTCACTCATTTCCGTCTATCTGTCTGTCTACTGACGTCTTCTAGCCTCGCAATCTCAGTAACCGCTGAATGGATTATGACCAAATTAGGGTAACGACAAGTTGTACAGTCGTATAGTAGGTAGTGCTGCTATAAGTATTAAAATCACTGCATGGACGACGGAGTAATCAGCAAAAAAGGAAAAAATTCAAATATTCCTGAAATTTTGTTTCACATAAATTTTTTTTGGTTCATCCGAACACTACATAAACCAAGAATGTATACATGCGGGTATTGCTTCTGATCGTTCTGTATTCTGTAACGAAGAAACTATTGGATTGATTCAAATGAAAGTTTTACATAGTATTACTACCATGGCAAGGATGGAAAACATTTATGGTTTTTATAAATTGTATCAGTGGAGGCGCGATAACAATAAAAAAAAACTAAAAATATAGAAACTGCTCAAACTTCGTTTTTAGGCATTTTCTACGTGTTTTGGGCGTGGGTCAAATTGGGAAGTAGGGAGTTGGAAAACTGAAAAATCCACCTTGTATATACAAAATTATAATCAAGTTAAAGTCTAACTCACATGAAACCACTTTTATATTTAACTTTTTGTTCTATCTCGTATAGTTTCCGAGATAAGATAGTCGGTTGTCTTACATGCCCCACCCTGTACATAAGGATAACAGCCTAGTGAAACTCGATCAACTTCTATTCTATGCGCAATGTCCTGGCAAAAGCAAAAGCCCTAAGTCATTATTTCAAAAAAATATATGGCCTACAAAATTCCCAGTTCATTAAAACCGGCTTAATCCCCATCTCACGAAACCCTCTCAGCTACGTAACCACAAGCCATAAAATTTTATCTGGTGCAATTACAAAGAAAGAACAAGAATTATGAAAATAATAAGGCCCAATTAGCAGTACCTAAAGCCACTGTGAGTAATCCTATTAAAAAACAAACCACAACGGCCTAAAGTTTTATAATAATTTAAGCTTGGAGTTCTTGTTAAGAGCAATTAGAATAATTCAGACTTTCAGGGCTAATGTACAACAGCCGAGGGGTGGATTTTCTGAGATAACAAATATAGACCGGAAGTGGGAACTATATCTGTTGAGGAGTTATTACATACTGGTTTATCTTAAGCCATCCGCACGTCTTTCTAAGAGATTTAGGACCGGTTTCGGCGGTTCGTGATAAGTTTCAGATAGCTTATCTGTAAGGTAGGCCTATGTTAGGCTATCTGACTCTTATCAGGGAACGGCGAGACTGCCCCTTATAGCGTAAAAAAATTAACATTACATGAAAAAAATGAAGTCTAGTTGATTGACTTAGTACTTTCCACACATTACGGTGATACCAGTTCATTATTTTTCCATAGCGTGAAGCTATAGTCTGAGATCAAAAAAAGTATGATATGCCGCTAGGTCGCTATTTCACAGGTCAATGGATATCCCATTATAAATGCAAAAAAATGAGTTATTTTATGATCCCAGCCCCCAATATTTTTAGTTTCTTTATTGTTGCTGCTCTGCCACTGACACGATTTCTAAAAACCACAAAATTTTTCCATCCTTGCCACGGTAGTAGTGTAAAAATTTCATTAAAATCAATCCAATACTTTCCTCGTTACACAATGCAGAACGATCAGAAGCAATACTCGCATGTATACAGTCTTAGTTTCTGTAATAGGCAAGGCAATGTTCGGATGGACCTAAAAAAGTGTATTATTATGCTAGGTATTTCTTCCACTGTTTAGTGGACAGCATATTATGAATACGTTTCAGTTTTACATCCCCGTGCCCCCCAACCACCACGGTTTCATCCCCACTCAAAAAGAAATAGAAAATGATCAGGAACACCTAAAACGCCTGAAAACGAAGTTTGGGGAATATTTGGTTTTTTGCTAATTAATCTGCCGCCAATGCACCGATTTTCAAAATTATACCAGCATTACCTACTACGACCCTACAGTATATCGCTGCCCAATTTCTTGACAATCCATCCAGTGGTCACTGAAGTTACGAGGCTAGAAAAACGTGTTCAGACAGACAGACCAACAGACAGGCAGAACGACAGACAGACTGACGAAAATGGAAGACGTAGATTTTCCTTATGTCAATATCATGAAACGCCCAAAAAGCGTATTATTTCGAAATCGAAAATTTTCGCGATCACAATACTGCCACCACTTTCATCACCTATCGGTGTGGGAAGTAAAACAGGATGTTGCAGAATCTAACTAAATTTTCAAGAACAAGTTTTCTCATTTCGGATTTAAATCTACATAAAGTTTGTATCTGCACGATTTTAACAGGGATGGAATTGTAAAGTTTGGGACTACTCGCATATGACCTAAATTACTTTAATCCACAATATTTCTGTTGTTAGCAGATCTCGTTAGATGATTTCTAGTAGAAGTAAATTTATACTGGTTGAGATACATTTTAATTACTATACTATATTACGTAAATATCGCAACCTCAGAAGGCCAGGACTTGTATGAGGCTTTTACAATAAATTACATGTTGTATGTATACATGACAATTTAGCTAACCCAACTTGCTGCAGTGCTGCATCGTCCGAGAGTGTTATCTTTCTCCCAACATTGGTACACATTTTCATCCTTCTTGATATTTAGTATACATATTCATCACGACCTGCAGCATGCCTCCTTCAGTATTATCGATGATTTTATACCTAGAATTTGGATGTGTCATTACAATTATTTTGAATAATTCACAAGTAAATAGTAATTTGATGTTGAAAACTTTAGTTTCCTGATAAAGGAGATCCATAGAAGATAGTCTGCTTAAAATAGAAAATTAATTTGGAAATTAGTTTGTGTTACCTACATTTTTTTCATAAAGTTCAAACCATAAAATAAACACAATAAGGAATTGTTTGAGGCGTAATAATTTTGTAAGAAAGACAGATAAAAAATAAGAATAAGTGAGCCCTTCGAGGGAACCGAATGATCATACCATGCTTTTGAACATTTTTTTTACTTACTTTACAACCCCTAAAACTAACCTCCTACTTTTTACAAGTAGCTCCTTACAGCTTTTCCTATATTACAGAGGTCATTATTTTATTTAATAACTTGTAATGCCTTTGGCTTTATACACAAAGCAAATTTTTTCGTGAAGTCATCAATATATCCAAAGCATAAAATAAACAAAATAAGGAATTGTTTGAGGCGTAATAAAGCAAATTTTTTCGTAGTCATCAATATATCCAAAGCATAAAATAAACAAAATAAGGAATTGTTTGAGGCGTAATAATGTTGTAAGAAAGACAGGTAAAAAATAAGAATAAGTGGGTCCTTCGAGGGAACCGAATGATCATACCATGCTTTTGAACATTTTTTTTACTTCAACCCCTAAAACTAACCACTTACTTTTGCCAAGTAGCACCTTACAGCTTTTCCTATATTACGGAGGTCATTATTTTATTTAATAACTTGTAATGCCTTTGACTTTATACACAAAGCAAATTTTTTCGTGAAGTCATCAATATAAGATATAAATAAAATGAGCATTTGTTTAGGGCGTAATGTTTTGGTAACAAAAAGCATTAAAAATTCTTATGTTTGCGAAAGCATGCATTATAGGTCATTCAGTACCCTCAAAAACGCAAGCAGATGTATTTTTATCAGTTTTTTGTCTTAAGTAAATTGCTATTTTATCTATGCTATGCTTATGGCCTTACGAAAAAAATTAGCGTTAGCGTATAAAATCAAAGGTACTTCAAGATTTTAAATAATATAGGGAACTAATTTGTGTAGGAAAAACTATTTTGGGCTATTTGAAAAACAAAAGTTGAGGGTGAGTTTTAAGGATTGAAGTACAAAAAACCTGTTTTAAGAGCGTGATATGATGGACCCTATAGTACTTTCAAAAATTCCACTCAGTTTTTGTTTGAACCTTTTTTTATTACGAGAATATCACATCACATCAAGGAAATTCAGGGATACCATGTATAGAAGCTTTTTTTCTGGTATAAGGTTCAAAATATTTAATTTTATTACCTACAACAAATTAAAAGTTCTGTTTCGGACTTCCATTGTCTATATAGTTTTAGATTACAGAGTAATCATTACAGGGTAATCTAACATTATATAGGTTGTGGAAGTCCGAAACAGACCTTTTGAAACATCTACCTTGTCTACAAATTTCAAACTACATCTAATTAATTTTTTGCCACATTTTTCCACTTGATTACGGCCAAAAGATGAGTAAAGTTTTGTCATCCAGTATATTTATGTACCTCGGTGGTAAAGGACACAATGTCCAACTATTAATCCAAATTTCAAATAACATTCAAGTAATTGCTAGTTAAAGATGAAAACTACTTCCCTGAACATTCAGGGAAAGGTGACATAGTAGCAGTGAGGGTAGATAGAAAAGGAAATACCTCTATCACCATTACCCGCAGTTTGTACGATAAAATTGTCAAAGATAACTATTCAGCCAAATGGCATCTCAAGAAATTGGAAGGCATCTTCAAGAACAGCTTATCTTTTTTTGCTCTTCAGAAAGTATATCATTGACACCTCTTTTGCGTTCTTTGTTCTTTAAAGGTATGAAAGCTTTCCTTTTGCTTTTTGGAGATATATTTGAAGCATTGTTTTCTTTTCAGAGATTTTCATCATTCCAAAAGCTCCCCCACCCGTTTTCTTACCCTGGGCCACGCAACACCTCTAGACAGCCCTACATCCCGATAACCCCAAAATCCAGATTTTTTTCAATTTTGCTCAGATAGTTTGCGATCTGGCAACCCTTCCGTTAATCATCTCCTATCTACGCTGTTGTTTGCTTATGCCCATTTATTCCTGTTTTGTTTGTTTTGCGGGATATACTCATGGCGAGGGGATGAGGGAGTTGGAATTTAATTTCGTCTACTCCATCTCGGAGAAACGCGTATGTAGACAAACACTTAATTATCGAGAGACAAATGGTGGCATTATGATATTGGATTGATGTTGATCCAACGTTTGACAAGCCGTATTACTCACTTGTTGATAGATGAATAACGAATTAAGAAGTTACGGGTCTGTATATTTATCATTCCCTTCTAGAAGGCCATGGAACATTTTGCTCGTTTGATATTTGAGTAAAATTGTACATACAAAGAAAATTAATGTTAATTTTAAACTAATAATAGTATTTTTACACTATGGCAGCATTGTATAATATACAGGGTGTCCCATGACGATTAAGACAAGCAATATATCGGAACTGGGCAGTAGTAGCAAATTATAATTTTGAGGGTTTAAATTAGACCAAATATAGTATCTTTTCTTATTACTGCGTCACCCAATGAGGTATTTGTTTTTGATCACGTGACGTCTGATTTAAAAATGTTTAATGGGACACCCTGTATATTTGTGACTTTTTATGTTCCTCCCGATAAAACAATTCCAACAAACTAGCACACTTGGGGTCTAAAGTGAGTAATTCAAGAGCTACAGGTACTTAAAGGATGGTACCACTACCATTGATTATAACTTGTACCCCTACAGTTAAATTTGGTAGTGTTTCATAATGGTAGCGGTACAGTCCTTTAAGTACCTCTAGAATGACTCACTTTAGACCCCGAGTGTGCTAGTTTGTTGGAATTGTTTTATCGGGAGGAACAAAAGTCACAAACATAAGGGTGTCCCTTTAAAAACTTTGAATCGGACGTCACGTGACCAAAAACAAATACCTCATTGGGTGACACAATAATAAGAAACTATACTATATTTGCGTCTCCAAAATTATAGTTCTCTACTACTGCCCAGTTCCGATATATTGGTTGTCTTAATCGTCATGGGACACCCTGTATAACATAATAACCTATAATAAGGTACAGTCGCGATGAGTATATTCTAGTTTAAATATTTATTTATTAACCACCCAAACAGAACAGTCTAATTACATCGACGTAAAAGAATACATAAATTATAGTATTATGGAAAAAAATTAAATTGCATTGTAAAGTAATAAGTAAGTAAGAAGTAACAAATATAATAATACTGAATTGTATATTCACTGCATAAAGAGTCTGAGATAATAAAATATTTAAACGAATTAATTCATCATTTGGCTCGTAATACGGTTTAGTGCTTGTTTAATGAACGTTTTTCAGTAAGTTGTTCGTATGTATTGAAAATCAGGCCATTTACCAAATTCTTTAGAGATACCGTTGGAATTTATTTTTATTTTCTCAACTTCTTGCATATAACTTGTGGTAGATTTCCCTGTACAAAAATACCATATTACATTTACTAGAGCAAATATATCGTGAGCTGGAATTTCCCAGCAACCTGTAAGTATAGTCTTGCATTACCTTATTTAGATTTTTTTAATATGGGGAATACTTCAGTAGCTCGTTTTGAAGGCATGCTCCCATCTACTCAATCATAAACATATGGCATTTTTAGGTTAGTTCGGTAAGTTTCACTAGTAAGTTGTTGGGGCAACCCAAAAATCCCTAAAGCTACTAAGTTAAACTAATCAAGTGCAAACAATACCAAAAACTCAGTTTATTTAAACCTCGGTTACTTACAGTATTGGTTCAAGAACCCATTAATACTTTAAAGCTTGTTTTGACTGTCTTTACGCGTCATCGATTGCCTTCACCATCTATCTTTCGACAATAAGGTTAAAAATTTTGACGTACCTACCCGTAGGATTTATTTCGTAGATATATCATTCCAGATCCTGTAAAAGCTTTTTTCAGGCCTATTGACCCCAACTGCGGGCCTCCTTTAGTCAGAGAGTATGAATTAATAACTACGGACCCCCCTCTAATTCTTCCGCGACAATAGCCTCTCTTCATCACACACAAAAAGATTTTTGATTGCGAGAAACAAATCGGAAGGAAGAACGTCGAAGGAATGGAGATAATAGACGGCTTTAAGGCCTACAAAAAGAATAATAAAAATGCGTATGATACCCCGCAGCTATGAGCCAGTGGCAGACCAAAGCAGAAGTAGTAGTAGTAGCAAACTTTATTGAAATGTACGAAAAATATATTTCAAAAGGCGGAGTTGAACAACACCAAATTATAAATATTGGGCTTACTAGTTTTCTACTCAACCCTACCTATCCTAAAACATCCTAACAAGTTGATGAAGAATAGATCAATTTCTTGTTCTCTATGATAGTGAGATAGGGGTTAACAGCAAATTAGGTATACTTCAAGGTGTAAAGTTACCGATTAAGGATTTATATTTTGTTTCAAAGGACGATACAGATAAATGTCCGATATTTTGTGGAACTTGGTTGTATAACTTATAAAAGATCTGTGATAAATTGCAGTTCTGTGGCGAGGTGCTGAAATGAGCTCGTCGCTTCTCAAACTCAAGCTTGCACTATGAGTTTCATGTAGATAAACTGGAATATTATTTTTTATTATTTTATAGAATAGAATTAAGCAATGGAGCCTCAAATGGAGCAAACGTCTTTCCCTTATTTTCAACCAACCTATTTCAAGTATGCTGGATGTAACATACTGTCTTCTAGGTATTATAACAAATGTATACATGTTTTGAATCGATTGAATTCTATTAGAGTCAGGTTTCGATATGCATTCATTCATTATAAACTACATGACTGTGGTTAAAATTTGACAGAATAGAACAGTCGCATTATAGTTGCTCGGATTTTTTATTCAGGATTCTTCTTTGAGAATATGTTTAATAAATTTAAGCTTAAAGAGAGTGATCGTATGTTGCCAGGTTATAACCATGCTTGTAGCCAACGTTTGTCATGAAAATCGCCAATCTTTGGCATGTATAAATGAAAATCGCTAGAACTGGCGACCTCACGGTTGCGAATGTGAAAATTATCAAGAAAACTGAGACGCCCAGTATGACATAATCTGCGAGAGAGGGCGATCTCCGACCTATGGAATTTGCAAAAATATGTCAAACTGAACTTATTATATGACCAATAGGTGGTCAAGGTCATATTTGCTGTAAAAGGTCACCCCATAGTCGAATCACCTCCCGTCAAGCTTTTGGGAATCAACATCAACAATAACATGTCCTGGCACGACCACGTCGTCAGTATTGCTAAAACGGCATCCCAGAAGCTTGGAGTTTTGTTCCGCTGTAGGAAGTTGTATACACCAGAGTAACTGCTGCTGCTCTACAAGGCACAGATCCGACCATCGCTGGAGTATTGCTCCCATTTGTGGGGATGCGCTCCGAAGCACTCTCTAAAGCTTCTGGACACTATCCAGAAAAGAGCGATTAGACTAATCGATACGCCTAACCTCACAAAGGACCTCCACAGCCTGGAACATCGAAGGAGGGTGGCTGACCTATTCCTGTTTTACAGATTCTATCACGGAAGATGTTCGAGTGAGCTCTCTCAGATAATAACACCACAGGCCGTCCGAACTAGGAACACTAGAGAAGCTCTGTGAGCTCATCCTTACCAGGTCGAGGTCCTTACCCCCCGAACTAGTCTCCTCCAGCATTCCTTCTTTTGGAGAACTTCGACGCTGTGGAATCAGCTGCCGGGGAATTTGTTTCCCGACGGCTACAACCTGCAGCGTTTCAAATCTAATGTGAACCGATACTTATCCTCTCGCAGCGCTTCTACAGCGCCATAGGCTTTCAGCCTTTGCGGGAGGCCGACCATAAACAAAAATAGGCGCTATTATGATCCTCCCGGACTCCCAGACCGCTTAAAAGGTCTTGAACTCCTGGAGGAAATCACATCAAAATTGGTATGGGACTGTTTTAACCCTCTCAGCTTACCAGCTTCACGCACTGTATAGTGTACTACACAATCATGTCTGCAAAAATTGAAGGTCTTAACTGATAACAACGTCAGAATAATGTTTGTATGGGTATCTGATCACGCTGGAATTCCAGGAAATAAAGCTGCAGATATCGCTGCCAAAAGAGCTGCTGCTTCACCTATTGTACGAGTTCATAGATGTTTCCGAAATAAAACTAATGTATACCCTGGATAACTGGCAGCATCGCTGACAAAATATAGACACAAAACAGTGGTCATGGTCAAACATGGTGGATGTACACCTCGCAATATTATTGTAACTTCGGAAGTACCACACGGCTCTCATCCTCACGGTCTTGAACAACGATTAGCGCCACCCTGTGGTTTTTTACAGTTGCAGTCTCTCACAAATATGAACATGTTATACAAGTTTTAAAACATGTTTAACTTTTTCTTTGATGTCTGCCGATTCTGGACGGGAATACGACAACTTGTTGTAAAACAGGAAAATTGAACGTCAGACATTCATCATTAGGATATACAATACTGTTTTGAAACACGTTGTTTTACAGCATAGTCTAAATGCAGCTTTATAATTACTGCAGCACATAAACTTTTTTTAATGAACCATAATTTTCAGTTTTATACGGTATACATATCTGCAGTGAAGCAATGACTTATATTAAGTGCTGACCTGACCTGAACCATTGAGACAACCATAAGATGAGCTTCAGAATTTACATTATTTTTACAATAGTTATGCCACCTTTGCCCTAAGAAATCTTCTTTTGAACGCTACTGGTATTTGCCAGAGGCATTGGGTATTTTCTTTATTCCAAACGAAATCACAAATCACCTTCTTGGATCGTCAAACAGAAGGCAGCAGCTCCCTGTGTTTACAAAGATATTAATTTTTGCTATTCTCTGCTATGGATAAGGGGAGTAGGGGACAGGTCTTTTCTTCTTCGCTGTTATTTTCTTTGAGGGTAATCATTATTGCATATTTAAGCCTCTGCGAGGCGGGGAAAGTCTGATATTTTGAGTTTTGCAGGTGTCAACACATTAACCTACAGTCCTCCAGATATGGAATTTCAAGATAGATGACCATGCATTTTCAAGCTATTTTAGCTATTTATTCACCGGATCTAGCTCATGCTCAAAAAATGATGCACTAAGAGGGGTGTCATAGTACATACGTGAGAGCTGTTTGCAATGGTTCAGCTGTAACCATTTTTTGACTATTAATTTTGAGGTTACCGAAATGAAAAAATATGAGCATGAAGAAAAGTGATAATTCTAGAGAAATGTCGACGTATTTTTTGAAATTTCCTGATAGACAATTATTAATAAAAAAATGCCATATGTGCCGTTTTTTTACTGAGTTCACGGTTCACGATTAAATTAATTTGTAGTCGGTGATTTAGGGTGATCTATTCATACAGACTGCAGGTCAAAAGTTAAGACCTACTAAAATTTAAGCAAAACGCGGTGATTGGTTTGAGCAGTTACCATTCTCAGGATTACTGAGAAACCTTACGATTTTTACCCAAATTTCTATGTATATACAGTATATACTTAAAAATTACTTAAAATTTTGGGGGTGACTTGTTCTATTTTTCTGAAGTTTTTGGTGAATCCAGCAACAATTTTCATGGAGCCTTCGGGAGAGGAGGTTGTACAACTTTTTGTAGCAGGGATTATAGTGAATTGGTCATGCCCGCTGCAGCTCGAGTTTTTACCTCTGTCCTTATCCTTCAAATGTGTTGTCTTCAAGCAGTTTACTATAACCTCCACTTATTAAAACAATAATAATTAATATGAATTAATAAATTGCAGCTCCGAAATTTTCGCCTTGGTGTTTGAAATTGAAACTCAATATTATCTTCGTTCACTTGGAGAGTTTTGCATTAAAAGAAAGTTTATAATTTCCGTTAATAGCAACAGTGACAGGCTAGTTAGGTTCTAAGAGTCTATATGAAAATTTGTTCATGTTCCTTTGAATTAAAAAAAAATGAAGTCAAGTTGACTGGCACATAACTGTGATACAATTTTACTATTTTTCCATTGCATAAAGCTATAGTCTTAAATCCAATTGAAACCAAATCAGCAGCGCCCGCCCGCCCTTAAAAAACACATCCAACAAAAAAGCTCTCGTAAATCGTTTGTGGCGTTTATATAGGTACTAAAATGATACATATTTTGTTCTACAAGCTTGAACTGTATGAAGCGTAATCATGAGGAATCCTCAAATCGTTTTTATGTTTTAAGTTATGTTGTTATACCTGGGCCGCCAGTACCACGATTTCTCAAAACCATACTCATTTTCCATCCTCGTCACGGGAATAATACCGTGTCAAAATTTCATTAAAATCAATTTCAGCTTACACAATACAATGTAAAGGAATACTTGTACCCGTATATGTATGTGTACATCAGAAAATTCCAAGTCTTTGGTTTCTGTAATAGGCAAGGCAATGTTGAATGGACCTAAAAAAGTATATTGTAAGAAATGGAGAAAATTCTGACGAGCCGCTGCCGGTCACGGAGGGTGTACCGCTGCTGTCAGTCGATGCAGGGCGCCACCCGCCAGTCGATCGTGGGAGCGATGCCACGTAACTCCGTGCTCGGATAATTGGCCGCTCGGATACGTAATTCCGATATTATTGTGTTTATTATTGATTGCTAAAATACAAGTTGTTCAATTGGGTATACCGGTGTTTGGTTGTTATTATTACCTGGTCATTTCTAACAATATTATGCCGCTAGGTCCTTCTTTCGCAGATCAATGGAAAGCTATGTATACAAAAACTTGTGGTGATCCTCAAATATTAAGAAATCTTTGAATGGACAATTACTGATGACACAATTGAGGATGTTCATGAAAACTGACCTGTCTTGTGTTATTATGCTATTGTAATTCAGATCACTTACCAAATAAAATTATTTGAGAAACCTCACGTGTCCAACGCCATTTCTTTTTTTGTCACAGTACCGGAAGATTGTTTACTACTCTTTTGTTAGAAACCTGATACCAGATACAGGTAGTTTATGCTCGAGTAGGTATTTTATAGATCAAGTTGTTCTCAAATAAAGATTTTCCAGGTTTCCTCACAATAGCGATTTTGGAACATATGTGGTTTCTGAAATAAGCCATTCCATTGCAGTCCACACATATTTGAAACATCGGAATTTCTGCAAACGTTACGTACGCCAATGTACGCCAAAGAAAAAGGATAAGATATCTTATCGGTACCTGCCGAAAAAGAAGTGACAAAAACAGGCGATTAGGAAATGTGGACCGGTGAACCTAATATTTATATATTTATGATTCAGTTATACGGAAACCTTTTGTCAGTATTGTTTGTATTATTGGACGTGGACATTCGTCTTGTTTCGAATATACCTAGATACGTAGTTTTGCATTCGGGTGTACGTGTTTCATTATATCTTAAAAGTGGCATAGACTCGCGTGAAATACGGGAAAAAGACGCCGTCGCGATCATAAGGGCTCGTCAAGTAGTTCGCGTTCATCTAGTGAATTAAGTTGTGCTCATTAAATGGCGGAAGGACTAAACAGCTACTAAAAAAGTGAGACACTGTTGAAGCAACAGACTGTAAGTACACCGTATTTAAGTTTGAGTGTCGATGAGACGCTAATATATACCTATTTTTGACCCCGCTAATAAAAATATATCAACAACAGACTGTATTCCAGTCGTCTAGATGCAAAACCTGTCAGGTTTACGTAAAATAAATTTTAAAGAAATCGAGAAAGACTGAATGCAGCCTTATTAGTCTCAAAATAGTACTACAACAGGAGTATGATTATCTAGGATGTTAGGACTCAACGCCCTAAAATCTATGACAGATAGTTTTTCTGAAATCTAGGTTTTTAAATTGGGACGTCGAGTTTTACATGTTAGGAACTGTATGGCATGTCATGTTTTGAGTGCTATTTTTGTGGAATTGTATCATAATAAGCGAAACACCTATCGCTTTGGACTTATTTACTGAATACAAAGAAAACTAGACAAACGCTGATCTCAACGACGGAAACTATAAATATAACGCTAGATACTAAAAAGAGTACATTTTATCCTATCTAATCCCAATGTCCAAATTATCTTAAATTATCTGACAAACAAAACTCTTCAGAACATGCAATAGTGTTTTCACGATTAGCTTAGATGGTGTCTTAATATAATATAAATACGCTCCAGCTCCAACTTTGAGTAATACTTGGGAGGAGGAGGGGGGGGGGTTGCAAACATATGCATATATAAATTATAAATCAGTGGCGCATCTACGTGGGGTGGGGGCGGTAGTGGTATGTGGTGGTAATTGCCCCACCCCCCTCGCTTTTGACGGAAAACTCAGAGAAATGTAGAGTAATAGTTTCCTTATTTTTTTTAGTAAGGTGGCTCCTCATTAACATCCCCCTCCCTCCCTCTCTCACAGTAGGTGATGAAATAAATTTTTGATCAAAAATCTTGGGGGGGGGGGGGTAATTATCTCTGTTATCCCTCCTTGTATATGCCTATGCACGCTACCCAATAATTCACATAATTTTCCAGTTCTTCGTTAGGTTTTTCCGAAACACAGATACCGTAGAATATCAACTGCAACAAAATCGTCACCTATTTTAATCTCACTTTTCATCAATAAAGAGGTAACTTCATTTTTGTATGAATTTGAGTTGTTTTAAAGTTTGATTGTTTCATCATCATTATTCCTTTTTCAGACGCATTCTAACAATTCATATTCTCATCACCGATGGATGGTCAAACATCTGGTGGTCCTTCTCCCCTCCATTTTCTTCTACTCACATCTGCTTGCATGCATATTTTTGGAGTGAAACATTTGCAGAAGACGATACCTAATATCAATTTTCATTTAGTTATAGACATACTAAGGAAATATTAAAATATATTTTCATGTAAGGAAAATAAAATTAAAAATCAACCAAAACCATTAAATAAATAATAAATAACCGAAAGCGAGAGAAAAAATGGGTAAACATTTAATCTAATTCATAAGGATTTACATTAATAGGTACATTGACAGTTTTCGGAGTCCGATGTCCAACTTTTTGGGTACTCCACTAATTATGTCACCACCTATAGGGGTTGAAAAATGGGATTAAATCTCGGATTAAATATAATAAAAATGGATGACATTGATGCAAGTCGTAGTCGCTCAAATTTCTCATAAGCCGTCTAGCAGAAATGGATCACAGTATTTTTTGTGTTATCTACGAAACAAATAAAGAATTTTCCATCAAGTTCCTACCGGTTTCGTCGCGATTTTTTTATTTTCATTTTAAACAAATCGGTACGCGCAAACCGCCCGTAGATTTTGGATGATGACTTTTTACATTAGCTGGTAGGTGTACTAAAAGGCTACCGCATTTTCTTTCGGTTACTTAACGATATTTTTTCATGTTTTAACATCCACAGTCTATCTGCAAATCCCTTCCGTTTTGGAGTTATGGTGCAATGACAAAAAAGTTTCCAAACTGCCTCTAGAACCCAAATATCAAGTGTCATCTGATTTCTTTCTGGACACTAAAATTACGCGTCATTGACTTAATTACTTGGTCTAGTCGATGTCTGCATCTAAGCCTAATTTTCGTGACCAAATATCTTATGTCTAATGTCAGGTTTTGTAAGCGAATCATCCAGAAAATGGTAACCCTCTTTGGATAATGGACAGAATGGTGTAGAAAACTCAATTTTGAAAAATTTGTGACATTTCAGGTTTTGTATTTAGACGACTGATTTAAGAACAAATCAGTGCGATTTACAATTGGAAGGATAAATTAATAACAAATACTGCCAATTCTAGTCTTTGCGGAAACGCAAGAAAGTAGTATGACTCATTGAGTGAGACGTGTACACAATGGGATGAAATAAAACGGAAGTAGACAAGCTAGATCTCGTTCGAAAGAGCTGTTCTTACTCAATAATCTGTTATATCATTGATTAACATATTTAAATACGTTAATCAATGGTTATATACAAATTGTCCAAATTTGATCTTGACTTTGTAGCTATAGGGAGGTATTTAACATCAAAACGATTATTTCGCATGATTACAAACATTTTAAATGGTATGATATATCTCTTTTAACTTAGATAGATAGACGACGAGACTCTTAAAAAGTCAGCGCAAGATTCAGCTTCCTGGTTGTTTTCAAACCAAGAGTATCAATAAAACAAGCACTATGGCAAATGTGCTTTGATTTTAAGAAACAATTGGTGCCCTTTAGGCATATAGCTACCATCACAACATTTTAGTATTAATTCCACAGATAATAAAAAGCCAGGGGATTGGGTTGGCACAGTGGTTACAGTCGAGGGCTCGTGACCGGAACGTCCCGGGTCCGATTCTCGTTAGAGCCAAAAACCCTACAAAAAGTTCCCATACATGCCACTGATTGTCGATAATTGATGAAAATGTGATTTAGGCACTTTTTGCATTGGACACTCCAATGAGCAAAAACAAAGAAAATTCAAATATTCCACAACCTTCGGTTTTAGGCGTTTTAGTGTTCCCTAATCATTTTCTTTTTTTTTGAAGGGATGAAATTGGAGTGATTGAGGGTGGAGAAAAAAATTGAAAGATTTCTTGATACATAATAGGCTGCCCATTGACCTGTGAAAGAAAGAACTAGCAGCATAGTACACTTTTTTAAGTCCATCCGAACATGGCCTCGCCTTATTATCAAGGGACATAATCTTCTGACGTATACATACGTTAGATCATTCCGAATTGTGTAACCTGATAATTATTAGATTGAGTTTAATGAAATTTTGAACGAGGGAAAATATAGAACGCATATGGTTTTTAAGAATCGTGTCATCGGCGGCGCAGCATTAATAAAAAAACGTGTTTGATGCCTGCACACGGACGATAGCCAGTTCATTTGCTATGCTTAAATATTTATATATAGCAAATAAAGCAATATAACATAACATAAAAACAACTCAAACTTTTTAGGCGATTTTGGGGATCCTGATCTTTTTCGACATTTTTTTAGAGACACTAAAATTGGGGTAGTTTGGAGGTGGTGGGTTATGAAACTGAAAATTTTGTTGTACTCATAGTGGACTCTTCGTTGCCTGTGAAAGAATGACTTAATATACCTTTCAGCTTTATCCCAATGCAAAAAATGTTTTTGACGTCATATTGTTTTAGATAATTCTATAATGTGTGTAGCTCGTCACTAAACTGATGGCAATGAAATTTCTGAACCGTGTTGTGGCCCGATAAAGTCTATGGTTTCTAAAAATTGTGTTAGTGGCGGTGGAACTGAATTAAAAAAGAAACAGTACAATATAAAAGCCGTTGAAACTCTATTTTTCTTTTGGGATGTATCACCGTTTTCTATTTTTTTCTGAGTAGTTACAATGAGCCGAGGTAGGATGTAGTCTCAGATAGGGTGGTTGGGAACCCTTGGAACACTTTGCATTGCGTTTTAAAGATTGATACTGATATACTAATGATTGATATCTGATATAGTAATAATCTGTTTTTAAATTTCGGAAAATGTGATTAGCATGTGATTAGGATGTCAGTTGAAGGTTGCAGATTAAAAACTGTATCCTCATAGTTACTAGGAGAGAAACTTATTTGGTTGAAAGACTATATATTCCATGCTATAGAAAAATGATAAAATAAAATCACCGTAACATGTGGGAAGTACTCAGTCAATCATCTTGACTTCACTTTTTATGGATAGGTCAGCGCAGTGCGTTTGAAAAGTGAAGTAGCTTCTCAGTTTTCACACCTTGTAGGTATATCAGAAGTGACCGTACTGATGTCGAGGTGCGCTCGTTGTGGAATTCCGTTGAAAATATTCATCGTCCTTTTTGCAAAAAACCCTTTAGGGCCTTATCCGACGCACACTCGACACCGACGCCACTCAGCCAGATTAAAGCCTCTTCAGCTCTGCAGTCGAATTCGTGAACCAGAGCGGCTTTCAAAGAGCTAATAGAGATTGGCTGGCCGGCCGGGCCAGCGCCTTTTTACCCCTTTTGCATAAAATCGAGGGGTGGAGATCTTTTTTGTGCGAAGGTATTGTACAGCACTGGAAGTCAATTCCAATTTCATAGATTGTTGAACCGATTCGACGTATTCGGCTAGAATACGGACGGAAATAAATTTTACGGGTGCACCGGTCATTCTGCCAGTCATACGTATGCTTACAAATGGCGAATTTCTTTCTCCGAGTTTTATTGAGTGGCTAGCAGTGTTGTTCAGTCAGTTGCCCAAATTTTAATCCGGCTTGCCAGTTCTTGGTATCCCTAAATATGTCTTTCGTGATCCTGTAAAGAGGGATTTGGATGCATTTTTTATCCACGATGGAGTTGACCGTTACTTGATGGAGATCCATACTAATACACAAAGTATTTCAGATGAATAATTACCACTTTGATTTAACCCTTTAAGTCCGGAATTAAAAATTTATTTGAATTTTATTGAAAAAAATACAAAACATAGCACAAAAGTGATCAAATAATCTGTAAATCACTGGTTCCAAAATACATATTTAAAAAAATGGTGGCTATCGAGGGTAACACTTACAAAGAAGTCTTTAACACTTACAAAGAAGTCTCACGATGGCTTACCAACCGTGGAAATGGATGGTCACCCCATAGTCGAATCACCTTCTGTCAAGCTTTTGGGAATCAACACCAACAATAACATGTCCTGGCACGACCACGTCGTCAGTATTGCTAAAACGGCATCCCAGAAGCTTGGAGTTTTGTTCCGCTGTAGGAAGTTGTATACACCAGAGCAACTGCTGCTGCTGTACAAGGCACAGATCCGACCATCGCTGGAGTATTGCTCCCATGTGTGGGGATGCGCTCCGAAGTACTCTCGAAAGCTTGTGGACACTATCCAGAAAAGAGCGATTAGACTAATCGATACGCCAAACCTCACAAAGGACCTCCACAGCCTGGAACATCGAAGGAGGGTGGCTGACCTATCCCTGTTTTACAGATTCTATCACGGAAGATGTTCGAGTGAGCTCTCTCATATAATAACACCACAGGCCGTCCGGACCAGGAAAACTAGAGAAGCTCTGCGAGCTCATCCTTACCAGGTCGAGGTCCTTACCCCCCGAGCTAGTCCCCTGCAGCATTCCTTCTTTTGGAGAACTTCGACGCTGTGGAATCAGCTGCCGGGGAATTTGTTTCCCGACGGCTACAACCTGCAGCGTTTCAAATCTAACGTGACCCGATAGTTATCCTCTCGCAGCGCTTCTACAGCGCCATAGGCTTTAAGCCTTTGCGGGAGGCCGACCATAAAAAAAACCAGTAGGACTGCTCAGTGCTGTGGTACTGAAAATACTGGGACAGTTGTACCTTGAGTAGCACGCAACATTTCTGTCACGCATGACAGAGGTTCGTCGTCACTATCATCTTCAAAATCTTGAAAAGATCTTTCGGTGTCTTTTTTTTACTTCTGTGTCATCGGCATCGACTGCTTTGGTCATCAGCCTCGTGTTCTGTGTAGGCTGTGTTAGTGTTTCCCGGCACTACTCTAGGAACAGCACTGTTAACTAGAAGATAACAGTGAATGTTTCGGTCTAATTACTGATGTTTTATAGACAGACAAATTTTCGTCAAAGTTCCCGAGCTTATCGTTATTGATCTTATCTTCATCCCCAGGTAAATAGTCATTTGCTATCGATTCCCCCGTCTGAAGGAATTTCTGCTACAGTGTGATATAGATCATCCACGCCCATTGCTTTGAGTTCTGCAACAGTCCACTGCGTGCTTCCTGGAACAGTAAATAAACATCTCATTTGATACATCCCTGTATTGAAAATGTCTGCTTCGGACTTCCATTATCTATATTATCTTTGAGTATCACGTCAGTTCACCTGAAGACGATCGAACATATTAGATCAATCGAAACGTTGTGATAGTCAAGAATCGTATAGACAATAGTCCGCAACATAGATATTGAAACAACTATGTTGTCTACAAATTTCAAACGCACCCCTGTATATTCCTGGTGGTTAGTTGGTATAGTCATCACCAATAACGTGTCTCGAAAAGCACCACAAACTACAATAAAACTATGATATTTAGGATATTATGTGAAAACGAACAATAATTGGTATTATTACTTACCAGCCATATCAAATTTCCCTTCGTTTATTTCACAGGAAACAACTACCAAAGTTTAACGTGTGTACCACGGCCCTTAATATTCACAATAACCATAATCAATAGATCGAAATAGACGCGGGAGAAGTTACAGGTTTTTTTTTCCTAATAGACAACGCTCTGAGTATCACAAAACAGCTGGTGGTTGACCCATCGAACCATTAGGTCTGAGCCAACGACTTGATGAATTTGTGGTTACATGACATGACCAGTAGGACGTAAAGGGTAAAAAGTACAATGTGTGTCGAAACGATCGCCACTTTTTTTTAAATAAAAATGGTGATTGTTCATCGGAAATACTTTGTGAATTTTTTATCTACCTACTTAAACTCAACATTTCTAAAACAACGTATATGCCGTTTTCTCCAACTAATGCAGAAATGCCCCTAAATTTTCCATCCATAGTCATAAATAATTCTGCTGACGACGTCCAAATGGTGCACACTACTAAGTATTTGGGGATTATGGTAGACAGTTATCTAAAATGGCAAAGTCATGTTGAGCTTCTAAGTACAAAATTGAAGAAGATTATTTATACATTTTTTATTCTAAGAAATACACTAAACAAAAAAAAAATAGTCGTATATAATACTTTCGTAGTAGTACTTTGAAAATTTCGCAAACTACTCACAACTATATCATAAGGACCATTTTTTGAGTCCCATGTTAGAAAAGCTGTAGATTCTTATGCACTGATAATAATAATATTGGATGTCCAAGGTTGTTACATGTGTACATTCTAATATTAATCAAATTCCAGCATCACATACATATGACACAAGAACTAGAAATAATGTCCCTTATAATAGAGTTAATAAATCTGTTTGCCAGAAATGTGTAAACTTGACTTAATAAGGCTGTATAAATTTTTACCTCTGGAATATACACGAATGTTGTTTTTTTTCTTTTTGTTTGCATGCTTTTGCATGTTTTCTAATGTAGCAAGAAAACTTTATAAGCCACTACTCCAGTGACCAGCACAATCCACGATCTATGCTATGTATTAAATTCACTACGACCACACAAGCTCTCAGCTTGGGTGTTATTAATATGGCTTGTTTAAATCTATTGTATTTTTTTGTGCATTGAATCGAAAAATTGTAATTGTTATCTGAAGATTTGAAATAAATATTAAATAAAAATACTCCCATTATGTTTTATAGCGGTTATGAAATTACTGTTGAATAGGTACCTATAAACAATTTGAATTCAATGTACGATTTTTCGTAACTGCCGCTTTAGCCGTGCGTTATGAACAACGCCTACTGGATACCAGTACTGATCACTTAGTTACGGTGCAAGTACGGGGTAAGTCAACCTCCGATTCAATATTTAAGAAACAAAAAGCAAGCTATACGAAAAATTGCAAAAATCGTTTATCGATAAAGATCACTGTCACCCCTGGTTAAAAAAATAAGAACATTGACTATCCCGTGTGTGTGTGTGTGTGTTTCAGCTGCTTGAAATACACAAAAATAAAAACAGCTTTAAAAAGAGCTCTAATAATCATAGTTATCATAGTAGACATGGTAAAAGTTTGCTCTAAACCACAACTAAAACTTAAAATGCCATCTGAGCAACGTTTTGAATTGTACAACATTTTGGGAAAAAAACCTGAGGATCCTCAGTCATTTCCTTCTTAAGGAAATATTAAAAAACTTCCTGCTCTATCATTGTTTTTATATAATGAACGAATATGTTATTATTGCAAAACCATCGCCCACCTGCCCTCAAAAAATATCCAACACAAGAACTCTAGTAAATAGTTTCCTAAATCTCTCCGCAGGAACTAAAACGACACAATTTTTATTCTGCAAGCTTCAACTGGACGAAACGAAACGATCAGAAACCCCAAATTGCTTAAAACCGAAGTTTGAGCCATTTTTATTTTTTGTGTTTTTTTATTATTGCTGCGCCGCCACTGACACGATTTTTAAAAACCATACGCATTTTCCAGCCTTGCCGCGGTAATAATACTGTGTCTAAATTTCATTAAAACCAATTCTATAATTTCCATGTTACTAAATTCAGAATAATCTAAGCCAATGCTTGAGTATATTTATACATCAGAAAATTCTGAGTTCTTGATTTCTGACATACGAATATTGTTTTAGATCGTTCTGTATTGAGTAACATGGAAATTATGCAATTCATTTTGAAGAAACTTTGCCACAACATTATTACCGTGCCAAGGGTGGAAAACGCGTAAGGTTTGTAGCAGTTGTGTCAGTGGTGGCGCAGCAACAATGAAAAAACCTCGGAAAAAACCAAAAATATAAGAACTGCTTAAACTCTGTCTTTAGGCATTTTGGGGGTTCCTGATCATTTTCTTTTTTTTTGGTGGTGGTGAAATTGGGGTGGTTGGGGGGTGGAGGGTTGCAAAACTGAAAAAAGGTTTTTGTATGCATAATGGGCTCTCCATTGAGCTGCGACAATGCCATCTAGCGAAATAATACACACTAGGTCCATTGGAACATTGCCTTGCTTATTACAGAAACTAAGGATTTTTTTCTGTTGTGTTACATACGAGTATTGCTTTACATCGTTCTGTATTGCGTAACCTGAAAGTGATTTTAAAGAAATGTCAATACCGTATTATTACCGTGGCAAGGATGAAAAATGCGTATGGTTTTTAAAAATCGTGTCAGTGGCGGCGCAGCAATAATTACTAAAAATAACTAAAAATAAAAAATAGTTCAAACTTCGTTTTTAGGCAATTTGGGGGTTTCTGATCGTTCCGTTTCATCCTGTTTAAGCTTGCAGAATAAAAATTGTATCGCTCCAGTTTAAGAAACTATTTACTATAGTTTTAGTGTTGGATGTTTTTTTAGGGCAGGGAGCGATGATTTGGTTGCAAGGGGATCTCAGACTATAGTTTCTTGCAAAGGAAAATTAATAAAATGATATCACCGTTATGTGTGGAAGGTACTCAGTTAATCAACTGGACTCCATTTTTTTTATTATAAATTGTAACTGTTGTAATTTGTTCTTGTGATTTGTCTTGACTGCAAATGTACTTTTATGTATATACATAGCTGGTCAATAAACGTTAGTAAGTAACACAGATCTTATCTTATAGGCACTTCTAATAACGTCACATTTCCATTGCGCTTTTTTATTTATATATACCTTATCTTTCTTTGAATACTGTTTCTTCTAATTATTTACTGAAATGTGTCTAACTTTATAAGTCATGTTCGTATGAGGTTTTCCGCTAAATGTGTATATTTTTTGACTTGCTATAGTAATTACAATGTATAATCTAGTCAATAAAATACTTGAAATTAGTTATATATAATTTAATTATATACAATTGAATACACGCTGTAATAACTACAAAGGTGGCAATGAGACGTCAAACGCTAGATCGAATAGTATATAATATTTATTTCAGTGACCGAATAATACTGAATAATAAATGTATGATAATAGAATAAACCAGACTTCTGTATTGCACTGTCTGATTTGTCGAAGGAACTTTAATGCAAATCAATAATAAATAAAGTCTAACTAATAATACTCCCTTTTTTTCAGCTGATCATCTCCATTGCGCGAATGGGTCTCTGTTTCATATGGGTAAGTCGCTTATTGTATATCTTTAACACGCTTTTTTAGCTTCAGCTGTATGTTTGTTTGTTTGTATGTTTGTAACCGACTGCTTTGGACTCGATTTCGACCTACATTAAACGATTTCATTTCAACTTTGTATACTTATCAAGTACCGGTAACAATACAACACAATAAATTAATAAGTTTGCTTAATTGTTTGGAATACTATTCCAGGAAACATATGGTAGGGGTTAGGTCAAAAAAAGAGGTAGGAGTCTCTTTTACTGCTTCGCCGACGTTTCGACTTTGACTCAAGGAATGTACTACTGATTGCCCTGAAGATGGCCTAATGAAATTCGAGACGTCGACGAAGCAAAAAGAGACTCCTACTTCTTTTCCTTCTGACATAACCCCAACCATCTGTTTCCTGGAATTTAATAAGTTTGTCTCACTATTCTAATCAGCGTCACCAGAATTGAAGTTTTGAGGCCTTTCGCAGTATTAACATGGCGAATGCGGTAAATATGTATTTTATTTTTCAGAAATAGTAAAAGTTCTTAACAAATTAAACCTTAATCCTGATGTTTCTGATCAATTATATTGGAATATGTACACCTATGTTAATTTTTGATATCAGACGTGTTTAGTGTGTACTTTACGAAAATATGTAACTAGTTTCCGTGAGTCTGTTTGCCTGTTGAGATAGATTACTGTACCCGCATAATGTCAGTAACCGCTGCATATATTTTAATCAGACTTAGGATGCGATATGTTCAATTTTCTCCACAGCAGTAGAAGTTACGGCAGTTGAGAGAAAAAGGTATGAATTTAACTATGAAGTTCAAACGTCACTGTCCTATGTAACAAAGGGGGGGTTGGTATGTTAACCTCAATTGGTATATAATGAGACAGATTTATTGCCTATACGCCTCAAATGTTTGACTGTACTGTGGTACAAAATGGAGGTATGGTAGGAGAGGTATGAAGACTCCGCGACGCTGTGTCAGGCTCCACATAAAAGCCATCGAAATACAAAAAAAATATCACAACAATTTCAATAGGAATGAAGAAACACAGAAAGTCAACCGGGTAGTATAAGTATCTGACCTACGGGACCTGAAGACACTGCCATATCGCGTGTACTGCCAAGCTATTTACAAATTTTCAATGCAAATATCCCTTTTTTCTAGGAGTTCGATTTTCACTTGCCAGTAGTATACATTCTGATAGAGAAGAGTTAGTTTTGAAATTTTGCAAAAAATTTGACAGGAGCAACTGTCAACTTGAAGTTCTGTCAAACTAGACAGAAATAGGACTTTTGTTTTGAGCCTTCTTGATATCCTTAGCTGTTTGCAATTCGGCCTCTCTCCTCGTTTTCTGACTTCTTTGCATATCTTTAAGTGTTCAAGCGCGACGAGTTTGCTAAACTTCCTACAGGACGAAGTAATTTACAATTGCGTAAATCTAAACAATTCCACTGACGTACACCTGTAGATACATTATTTTGGAGTGAACATAGGGTAGCACTAAGTGATTTAAAATTAGCTTTTTTTTTCCAGGAGCCGTCCGACCTTGCTGTCCCCGTCAATACTTAAGCTTTAAGGCCTATTGTATTATTGCTCCTCTCTTTTACAGTATCCACTCCAGCAATCTGGATCCCTGCATAAAATTATGCAGTTTACCTACTAGTCCTGGTGCTGAGCCGTACTCCATTGGTTCTAGCTTGGTCTTCCCAAAGAGCTGTTGTCTCTTGTGATCTAGCGCTTCGCACTCACAGAGCACATGTAGGGCTGACTCAGTTCCTCTTCCACACAATCTGCAGTTGAGGTCTCCATTGCAGAGTCCCATTTTATTCAGGTGTTCCTTCAGGCCACAATGTCCTGTGAGGAGACCCGTCGTTATTCGGAGCTGATTTCTACTCAAGGAGAGCAGTGTTTCAGCTATCTTCTTGCATGGAGCTTTAATGAATGTTTTTCCATGAACACACCCTGGCAACAAGTTCCACTGCTCCTTGTGATGATGTTTCACCCATTCTCCCACCTGGTGTCTGATTGTGCTTTTAGGCACCCCCAGGGCGGGTTCTGCTCCAATGTATAGGGCAGACGAGCCTAGTCTTGCTAGCTCGTCCGCTCTTTCATTGCCTCTTATACCTGAGTGTCCAGGCACCCACTCCAAAGTTACTTTGTTGTGTTCTGCCAGTCTTCCCAGTTCCTGTAAGCATTCCCAGACTAGAGCAGACGTAACTTTGGGCGCTTCTAGTGCCCTAAGTGTAGCCTGACTGTCTGTAAGTATTGCGATCCTCTTGTTTCTGTAGGATCGTTCATTATTGATCCTTGCACATTGCAGGATGGCGTACACCTCTAACTGAAATACCGAGGCGTATTTTCCTAGCGGAATGCTCTGTCTAGTTCCTCTTCCAAAGATTCCCGCTCCTGTGCCTTGCTCGGTCTTTGATCCATCTGACTATTTCTCGATGCAGGTTGTTTACTTCACAGAGTTCTCGATCTCTTATTATAGTTTCGAATTTCTTGTTGAAGATGTATTTCGGAGTTATGTGGTCCTTTCTAGCATCCATTATGGTGTGCCCCACATATTCTACGATTTGGTTGTGTCCAAGATCCTTGTAAATTCCTCTTGGTAGGATTTGTAGTCTAGAGTAGCCCATTCTCGCCTCGCCCATTATTACAATTTGCAACGGAGGGAGGTCCAGGATGGTCTCTAAGACTGCATAAAATTAGCTTGTAACAGATAGATAATTTCGTTGGGATGATAGGATTTTTTTATTTATTTATTGGTACCGTATCAACACAAATATAGCCACGTCAAAGCTAATGAATACCTTGTATAAGGTATCGGCATTAAAGTTGAAATGTTACATTAGAATTTAAGTTACTACACATACCAATTGGAAACTTATTTCTCCGACAGTGTGAGAAGCATAGTCCTAAGGACATCAGATCTAACATTTTTGGAATAAACAATCTGGATCATTGTTATGGAAAATTCTGCTCCATATAGATTTAATTTTCTTCTACAAGGTGTTCATTAAAAACCAATTTCTGAATATTTGGAGTAAGGTGTATCGATTCATTAACAACGACATTTCTGTCATAACTCCGGGTGGCATCCCCCCTTGTAATTACAGGCCTCCGTCTGAGAACTGAGAGCTGAACGCAGCAGTTTTCCGAGCGAATGACCACGCAAAGGCCTCGTGTGCCCGACTCTCATATTATATATAGGAGAGATTTAATTACGAGCTATATGTTATAATTAGAGGAATTTATAAAGATTTGCTTCAGCGGAGGCGTATTCTCGCTGTTACGCTCTTACTTCCGGACGGATTTTATTTGATGGGGATGCTCCGGGTTCTTCTTGAGTGGTTAAAGGAATAAAAACATAAAGAGGTTGCTGCTCGAGAGTCTACAAGTGGAACATTGAAAATTCTTCACTAATTTTTTCTGTCTGTACGGACTTACGCCAGTCTACGTCTAGATAATAAATATAATATAGATATTCCATGATACATATAAAACAAATTACCCTAAATGATCACTATAATTATGAATTACAACGATTAAAATAAACTGTTGTGCAAAAAATATAAAAATTAGATTAAGTGCAGGTCAACTCAATATATTCTGGTAAATTCTAGAAGCAATAGGGAGCAAATAATTTTTTTAATCGCGATATAAGTTATTTTTTTTACTTCTGTGTCATCGGCATCGAGTGCCATGGTCATTAGCCTCGTGTTCTGTGTAGGCTTTGTTACCGTTACTAGGCGCCACTCTAGGAACAGCACTGTTAATTAGAAACCAACAATGAAGGCTCAGGTGGTGATTCTTCGCTGAACTTTTTTTATAAATATTTATTTTTGAAAAAACTCGAAATAAATTTCCGCTTCTAACGAGAATCGAACCCGGGACCTTGCGGTCACAAGCCCTCGACTCTAACCACTGAGCCAACCTACCCCCTCCATATAAGTTATTTTCAGGAATTTATGTTTTTATACCATTAGGCAACTTATATAAATTAATAACTGCCAGCATATCGAGGTGACATTTTCCAAAAGCTATGAGCAATTTCTTCCATTTTGAATCTCTGTTTATGAGTGGTTATACCTAGTTTTCGTTTGATATCTGTAGATTAACTGTTTTATAATTATAATAATATGTATTCTCGAAAAGACTATTTTTACAAATTGTAGTAGAGTAGCCAACAGATTTTAAGCGAAAAATTGGATAATATTAAAACAATAAGATAAACAATACAGTAAAATTAGTAATATGGAGTATTAAATATTAACGCTGGCTTTTGCGCTCGGGGCGCCTCGTGGCCAGCTTGATACATTTCTATGCATGTTTATTCTATAACTCTGCGCTCCACTCTATGCTTACACACATAAAAATAATTTCTTAGATGGAGCACAGATGCTTTAATTCAAGTATACCATAACTTCCTATGCGCGCAAAATTATGCTAATCTTAAAGTGAGAATACGATATATTTGACTATATAAGGGTTAGATTGAAAAAATATCTCCATTGCAATACTGGGAAATTCTTGATGGTAAGAATACCAAAATCTTAAATCAAGCATATGGTAATCTTGACCGAAGTATTTCATAATCTTGACTGAAGCATTTCATAATCTTAACTGGGAGCATTTCATAAACTTGACGCAAGTAGCTCAACTTTATTCTAAAATTGTGATATTCTTGGATGAGGAATCTAATAGTATTAATTTGAGCATTCAAACTTTTCTATGAGCATGTAGAAATTTTTCTAGAGAAATAGTGCTGCGAAATTCCTTAAATCACATTTAATATATTTAGTACTTATCTAGGAACACCTGAGTCAGGTCTTCGCATCCCAATTTAGTACTTATCTAGGAACACCTGAGTCAGGTCTTCGCATCCCAATTTTTTTAATACCCATTCATGGTTCGATAGATCCAGTGATAAGGAAGCTGATGGGAACTGGGATGCGACTCAAATGGCGGTGGACCAGCACTACCGGCAGATTCGATGACTGATAAGTTGACGGTGGTATCACGGGTATCACGTGGCAATGGCAATTTTTTAACAGTTTGACTAGATACTATTATGACTATTATGCAGGATCCAGGGTGCAGGTATTACGCTACGGTGCTAAAGACGGCGGCGAATGCGACAATCTGAAAACCGATAATGGCGGCGCAGACACGGACGGGCAACAGGCTGTTGAGTTGAGAGGGTGGACAGGTTAGAGTTGACCCGTGACATGCTGCGCGCCTGCGCACTCCGACGTTGGTAGACGTCAAATAAATGATTTACTTGATACAAATATAGAGTGTACTTGTAAAACAGCGTTCATTTTCAAACCAAGACTATCATATTGTAAATGAAGGTTCGCATTTGCAAGCTGTCCATATTTTTGATAGAATTAAACTGGACACCGCTGGAAAAAATGATAATCTTGATATAAAATTATGAAATATTTGTTATTAAATTATTATAGCCTTGGTTGCAAAAAAATTATATTTTCTTTCGGAACATATTTCTGTGCGTGAGTGAGAACCGATATTCTTGTTGTGAGTATGTATTTACAAGAATATCACAATTCTTGACTTGAGAATTTCTTTTTATGTGTGTACCACTCCGCAAATTGCTAAGCCAACAGTCGTGTCCAGATTGTAATAGATCATATTGTTTGATGTACTGGAAACATAAATACGGCAAAAAGTAGTCATTGCATTTGCCAAGACATCCCTACAGATTCATCTGATTATCTGTGGAATAAGTGCCGACTACAAATTTAATATCTGGTAAATGAGGAATGTGATCTGAGAAAACACGTTAGATGCCGCATTGAACAGGCCAGAAAGCTATAAAGGTACGAAAAGATTTTTCGTGAGGTCAGATCTGAGCCTAAGGTTGCATTTACACCAAAGATGTGCAAGTATGTGTTAAGAACTTAAGAGGAATGTGTTTTTAACGAACCAATAGAATCGCCTGAATTACCTCGCCTAGCTCAGCACAGCTCTGGTGGAAACGGCTTAGCGGAGCGAAGTTTCCGTACGTACAAAACAAGCCACGCTGGCGAGGAATGTGTGTTATTAATGTGTTTAGAGAGATGTGCGCTAGAAATGCGTTGCGAGGGTTATGGGCGAGGGACTTGTGCTGTTGATATAGGTAAGCAAAAAGAAAACTCTGAAAAGAGCTCGCTACACATCCTCGCAACACTTATCTACACACCGTTTCACAGCTCTTCCACACATTTTTGCACCGCTCATCTTCCTAGCACATTTCTGGTGGAAACACCCTCACCGTTTCACAGCTCCGCTACACATCCTCGCTGCGCACATTTTCCTAGCACATCTCTGGTGGAAACGCAGCGTAAAACTTTGGATCCTTTGGTTAGATGCTACATTTTCTCGATTCTCCCGTGCGAGAGTCGGCCTCTAGATGCAATACTAGAAAATAAAATGGACGCATTTGAAATGTATATTCACCGATGCAGATACACTCAGAATATCATGGGTTCAAATAATAACGAGCAATGAAGTCCTTAATCGCATGGACAGACTTAAAAAACTCATGCTTACCGTCAAGGAACCGAAAACAGAGAAGAAAAATACAATCCTCTGCGACTGATTATAGAAGGAAAAGTCCAAGGTCAGTCCGCAGACGCCAAAATTCTTGGTCGAAGGACATCTGAAGATGGTTTGGTTGTTCATTGTTTGACATTCTCCGCCTGTCTATATCTAGAACTACGTTAGCTATTTGGATCGCCAATATTGAAAAGGAGACGGCGTCATAAGAAGAAGAAGACGAGCAATGTAGGCATGAGAACCAGTGGAATATTCTTTTAAAACCAGTTTCAGCCACGTTTCAGCCTTTGATTTTTATGAGAGCAGACAGAAAGAATTCTGCCGGTGCGCCATCTGGTACCCGAAGTAACGGCAACCAAAGAAAGTCGCTGCCAGAACAGCAGCATACTTCTTGGTGGAACGCCACGGCGCGTCCTCTTTGAGCCACCAGAGAAGAGCGGATTCTATATGCCGCTGCATATTAAAGCCGATGTACGAGGGCTGCTCTATATCTCCGTCAATCCACCAGTACGCAGACAGCTGTTTCACGCTTATTAGCGATCATCAGTGCGCCATAGATCGATTGACGGAAATAGAGAGCATCAATTTTTCCATGTTTACTAAGCATGTGAAACATGTGAGAGCAGACAGAAAGAATTCGGCCGGTGCTCTATCTGGTATCCGAAGGTAACGGCAACCAAAGAAAGTCGCTGCCAGAACAGCAGCATACTTCTTGGTGGAACGCCACGGCGCGTCCTCTTTGAGCCACCAGAGAAGCTGGGATTCTATATGCCGCTGCATATTAAAGCCGATGTACGAGGGTTGCACTATATCTCCGTCAATGCACCAGTACGCAGACAGCTGTTTCACGCTTATTAGCGATCATCAGTGCGCCATAAGTCGATTGACGGAGGTAGAGAGCATCAGAATTTTCATGTCTACCAGACATGTAAAGCATGTGAGAGTAGGCGACAGAAAAGATCTGCCTGTGCGCCATCTGGCACCTGAAGGTAACGGCAAACCAAAGAAAATCGCTGCTAAACAGCAACAGACTTTCTGTCGTCTGCTCTCACATGTTTCACATGTTTAGTAAACATGGAAAAATTGCTGCTCTCTATTTCCGTCAATCGACCTATGGTGCACTGATGATCGCTAATAAGCTTGAAACAGCTGTCTGCGTACTGGTGGATTGACGGAGATATAGAGCAGCCCTCGTACATTTGATTTTAATCTTTCCCAACCTTCAACAGAAAATATAACAGCTGCTTCGTGTGCAAAACTCACCACATCTCCACTTACATCAACCGCAAATAGGTCATTTATATCATTTATGTCCCACGACGATTAAGACAAGCAATATATCGGAACTGGGCAGTAGTAGCGAATTATAGCTTTGGTGGTTTAAATTAGAGCAAATATAGTATCCTTTCTTATTATTGTGTCACCCAATGAGGTATTTGTTTTTGGTCACGTGTCGTCCGATTCAAAAATGTTAATGGGACAATGAATTTTGTGTCCCTCCCGATAAAACAATTCCAACAAACTAGCACACTTGGGGTCTAAAGTGATTAATTCAAAAGCTACAGGTACTTAAATGACTGTACCACTACCATTATGAAACACTACCAAAGTAATAATTTAACTGTAGGGGTGCACGTTATAATCAATGGTAATCGTACATCCTTTAAGTACCTGTAGCTCTTGAATTAATCACTTTAGACCCCAAGTGTATAGTTTGTTGGAATTGTTTTATCGGGAGGAACACAAAAGGTCACAAATATACAGGGTGTCCCATTAAAAATTTTGAATCGGACGTCACGTGATCAAAAAGAGATACCTCATTAGGTGACATAGTAATAAGAAAAGATACCATATTTGCTCTAATTTAAACCCCCAAAATTATAATGCGCTACTTCTGCCCAGTTCCGATATATTGCTTGTCTTAATCGTCGTGGGACACCCTGTATGTATATGCTGAAGAATAATGGTCCCAGTACTGTTCCTTGAGAAACACCGCATGTTGTAGGCAGTGGAGTACTAGAACATTTATTTATCACGAAATTAACGATGATTAAGTTGAGCTTCTTCTAGCATCCGAAAAAAACTGTATAAACATCGAAATCTCAAAGCGGAGCTTTGCGAAAAAATAGCGAACACCAGGTTAGTCTATCTAATAAACGTCGTTCTTATTGAAAGTGATGTAAGGAATGACAATACCTTGCTCTGAAGGCAGGTTTTCCTATTCTTCATCAAATAGTGTACAATTTCTCTTAGTTTTCCAATCCCCATCGTCCCATCCCTGCCTTCTCGTACGTATTCGAAACAATTTACCCTCATCATCAACGGTAGCTGCCCTCGCTTCTCTCAAGAAAGAAAGACCCCCTCGAATGTATTCCTTGACCGGCGTCGGTCAAGCAAACAATCGCCGATCCGTTATTACCTCCTAATTGAAATTTACATTCAGCCCTTTGAACTCCTCGAAATTGACTGGAATCGCAATTTGGCCCCCGTTTGTCAGGGTGCCGCCGTCTTGTGACGGCAACGTGACATTTCGGGCTAGCTGAAGCATTGGCGTAGGTGGAATGAGTAGTAGTAGTAGATGGGGAGGCGAAGCCAGGCAAGTAGGCCACCTTTGGCCCTTTTTCCAGGGTGGAATGAGTAAATATAGGGTAATAGTCAGTAAATATAGCAATAGAGAAATATAGGGCGGTGTTCATAGTCATAGTTTTGTATGTGATAGGTTGACGAAAACGAAAACGCACGGGAGATTTTCAATCTTGTATGTACAAGTACCAAATGTGCGGTTTTACAATCAGTTGTTTGTAGTCTAGGTGCCAGTCGTGTCAGTATTCGCATCGGTCGCCTAAATTGTGTGTCTTAAGGGTCTAGGGTATAGCGCGCGAAATTGAGAACCCAAGAAAAGACGTATTCCCGTGTTAGCGCGGAGGCGTGGCCGCCTGTCCCCTTTCTCCGGTTTGTGTCTAAGATGAGGGGAGATAAGTCCAAAAATCCAAAGGTAAGATCAAAAGGACCAAAGGTAAGGTCCAAAGGTTACCATAAAAATGAATTTCGCATTTCCAAGCTCCCGACGTTACCTTTAAATTTACAGTAATGATTCAAAAAGCAAACTGAAGAAGAAAGCATGTGCTTTGTCAACTATTTGGCCTTTTTTTGATGTCGTGTTTGGTTGTTAAATTACAGATATTTGAAGAATGTATGATTCTGCATTACGAGTTTTTTGCACGCTAAAAAACTTTTTTGAGAAAATCGCAAATAGCTGTCATTCATTAAGGCCTTAACCATCACCTTCTGAAATACTGTGTATGTAGTTTGACAAACAAGTGAGTTCTGTTCGAAATGGAAATCCGTGTTTTAACACGGCAAATGCATAATGTATAACGGTGTATACCCAGGCCCCTTAAAGGTCTTTATTTTAGCCATATCTACATATGAATATACAGGGTGGCGTAGAGAAGACGCATGTTTTCCAGGTTATCATAACATTTTGTATATTAAAGATATACATGTTTTAATTGCAGTTATATGAAGTAATAATAGTGCACTTTTGAATCAATGATGGAAAATAATGTGTCAAGTGTCGTCCTGCTTAGCGTTTGCTCATCTCCAACTGCATGTGATTCCCCATTTTGGAGGCCTCCATACGCTCTTCAGACTTGGTTGCCTGCGACTAATTTTTTTGGTGTTACCTTTGGTCCAAAGAGTATGCTAACACATCCCGTGGCGTTACAGGAAGTGCAAACTGGTATTTCAACAAAAAAAACTCGAAGAGTACCAGAAGAAATGGTCATTATTCATTTATCATTTATTTGTGCGAATTGATACAAATAGTACCACCTCAAAGGTAACTCTTGTGTGAGGTATTGGCGTTGAGTAGAAGAAATAATTTTATAATGCACAACTTCAAATCAGTTGGAGGTCTGCAACCGCGACAGGACATTATTTACGATCACTAACTTAAAAAAATAAAGTCAAGTTGATTGACTCAGTACTTCCCACACATTACGGTTATACCAGTTTATTATTTTCTCATAGCATGAAGCTTTAGTCTGAGATCCCTTTGCAACAAAATCATCGCCAGTAGCCCCCCCCCCCCAAATTGTCGTATGCCGCTAGGTCTTTCCTGCACAGGTCAATGAACAGCCTATTATTAATACAAACTTTTCAGTTTTACCACAGTAATAATAATGTGTCAAAATTTCATTAGAATCAATTTGATAGTTTCCACGTTACAAAATACAAAACAATCTAAAGCAATAAATACTCGTATGTATACAGAAAATTCTCCCTTAGTTTCGGTAATAGGCAAGGCAATGTTCAGATGGACCTAAAAAGGTGATTTATGTCGCTAGGCCTTCCTTCACAGGTCAGCGGACAGCCTATTATTAATACAGCAAATTTTTCAGTTTTTCAACCCCCCACCCCCCAACCACCCGAATTTCACCCCCACCCAAAAAAACTCAGTAAATGATCAGGAACCTCTAAAACACTTAAAAACGAAGTTTGAGCTGTTTTTTATTTTTAGTTTTTTATTGTTTCTGCGCCGCCACTGGCACAATTTATAAAAACCATTCGCATCTTCCATCCTCGCCACGGTAGTAATACTGTGTCAAAATTTCATTAAAATCAGTTCAACAGTTTCTTCGTTACATAATATAGAACGATCTAAAGCAGTACTCGTATGTTTACACCAGAAAAGATTATAAGTCCTTTGGTTTCTGTAATAGGCAAGGCAATGTTTAGATGGATCTAAAAAGGTGATTTATGTCGCTAGATCTTCCTTCACAGGTCAGTGGACAGCCAATTATGAATACAGCAAATTTTTCAGTTTTTCAACCCCCCACCCCCCGACCACCCCAATTTCACCCCCACCCAAAAAAACTCAGAAAATGATCAGGAACTTCTAAAACACTTAAAAACGAAGTTTGAGCTGTTTTTATATTTTTAGTTTTTTTTATTATTTCTGCGCCGCTACTGGCACGATTTATAAAAACCATAGGTACGCATTTTCCATCCTCGACACGGTAGTAATACTGTGTCAAAATTTCATTAAAATCAATTGAACAGTTTCTTCGTTACATAATATAGAACGATCTAAAGCAATACTCGTATGTATACAACGGAAAAAATTCTAAGTCCTTTAGTTTCTGTAATAGGCATAAGGCAATGTTCGGATAGACCTAAAAGAGTTATTTATTTATGTCGCTAGGTCTTCCTTCACAGGTCAGTGGGTAGTCTATTATGAATACAACAAATTTTTCAATTTTACAACCCCCCAACCCCCAACCGCCCCAATTTCCACCCCCACCCAAAAAAAGTAGAAAATGATCAGGAACACCTAAAACGCCTAAAGTTTGGGGAATATTTGAAATTTTTCGTTTTTTGCTAATTACTCCGCCGCCAATGCACCGATTCTCAAAGTTATAGCAGCATTACCTACTACGACCCCACAGCATATCGCTGCCCAAATTTCATCACAATCCATGCAGCAGTTACGGAGATCACGAGGACAGAAGAACGCGTACAGACAGACCGACAGACAGACAGACCGACAAACAGACAGACCGACAGACAGACAGACTGACAGACAGACCGACCGACGGAAATGAGTGACGTGGATTTTCGTTATGTAGACATCATGAAACGCCCAAAAAGTGTATTATCTCAAAATCGAAAATTTTCGCGATCACAATACTCCCCTCACCTATCGGTGTGGGAAGTAAAAAACTGCACTATTATTACCTCATTCAGCTATAATTGAAACACGGATATCTTTAATATGCAAAATGTTATGCTTACGTGAAATACATGCGTTCCTTCTGCGCCACCCTGTATATTCAAATAACCCCAACCCCCAACACACTTACAGACAATAATTTCGTCAAAGCAAAATATTACGATTTAAAAATCCTTAACACGAAAAGGTGATACCTTCATAAAAATATTGGTAATCATAATGACTGTAAAATAAAATGTCTGGCAAAACATATTTTTATTTAGCTTTTCACACTGACAGGTGAGGGGAGTATTGTGATCGCGAAAATTTTTGATTTCGAGATAATACGCCTTTTGGGCGTTTTTTGATATCTACATAACGAAAATTCACGTCTCTCATTTCTGTCGGTCTGTTTGTTGGTCTGCCTTTTGGTTTGTCTGTCGGCCTGTCTGTGGATCTGTTTGTCGGTGTGTAATCTCAGTAACCGCTGCATGGATTGTGGTGAAATTTGGCTAGCGATAAGCTTGGAAGAAATCTATTCTGTGATAAGTAATAAATGACACTTGGTGACGTTTTCGTCTATGCTGTCTCAGAAAATCCGGCGTTTCTTTTAGTATATAGGTATGGCTGGTCTGAATAGAAATTGAATTGAATTTTTTGTTTACAAAAATTGTCATTACTTTTTGGCAGTGAGGTATTCACTAAGAATATCACTAAGAAGATCCTGACTTGCAGGATTGCCAATTCAGACCACTACTAAAAAGTTAAATCCGAGATACACTCTTTCGTCAGCTGATACAAATAGACGCCAAGCCAGTCTAAAGTATCAGGTAACAGACTATAGTTTTCTTGTAAAGATTAATCTAGGTTGAATCAAAAGGACAGTAATTTAAGTAATCTATACTACCTTTTGCAACGTCAATGGTGGAAACGACCGTTATTTGGCAGTCATGGTAATTGTAGAAACTATATAGACCGATTACTACTGGTGCTGTAATCAAGAGGGGCGAAATTTCAAACAATATATACCAGTTATGTTTGTGGTTCGTTCTCTCCAAACAATCAAATGTTTTGTGAACAGGAACTCTTTATTTTGCGTTAAATACACTTTTGTATTTACCGTGAAAACGCTCTAATGAATTATTAGGTCTTAAACAAAGCAAGGTTTAGTTGGAAGTAATTACGTATATAAAGAGAAAACTGTAAATAGTCAGCGTCCCTGACTTTATCGCACTTTACCGGAAAATGCATCTCAAGTTGCGCCTGCACTCGACAAATTACAATGCTACCACCGGTATATTCTGCGTAGCTGACCCTGAACTTGTGGACGTGCATAACAACTCCCCCCTTTGAAGTCGTCTGTCCTCAGACGGAACCTGAGCTGAACATTTACATAATGAAACAATTTGAGTCCACCTTTTATATATTGAATAAATGATAATTACAAATATGATCCCAAAAATTAATAACTAGTAATAAGAAATGGAATCATATTGAATAAAAGGATAACTTTCTGGCAAAGGTTTTAGACTTAATCTTAAGGACTCTACATTAACCATATTTTCTTCAAAGTTTACTTGTTTTGTTACCTTTCTGGATACATTATGGGTAACAAAGTGGAAAGTTTTTGTAACAAAAGATGCTTTTGGTTCATAAGTGATTCCTAAAGCTGAAATAGGACATGAGAGGTTACTTGATATGATGTGAACACCTTTTAAATACATTGAGTACTGTTGCTCAGAGCAAGTTTCCAAAACTACGGTTTCATCTCTACTGTACAACAGCAAATTCTTGTTACTTAATTGAGTAAAAAAGCTTTGTTCGTTGGTTATTAGAGCATGTTCACAGCTTACTGGATTAGTAAGATTACAATTATCATACTTTGTAACATATTTTTCACAAACATATCCATTAACACTGGTTTTACAATAACCTCTGACCCATTTTGGGATTATACCAGATAAATAAAATGATGTAGGTAGCACAAACACATAGTTTTCTACACTTGGAATTGAAAACATTTTATATAACTGATAATTAAAAGAGTCTGTTATGGGCACAAAAAGAATCACTAACATTTGTTCTTCATATAACACAACATTAGTTTTAGTAAACTTCAATAATTCAAAAGGATGTACTTTGTCAGTATGAATTAAATAACTTGGTTTATATGAAACATTCAGATGTTCTATAATGTGGTTAATGTCGGTGATAGAGAATAGTGCAAAATTAGTGGTATCCTCATATGACAGGCTAATGGTATTTTCTAGTAACACAATACTCTGCAATAGCTGATCATGTAAAAGCTTCAGATAAGAATAGTGTTCAATAACAGCTAATTCTTTGCTAATATAATCAATTTGTTGGTTAATTACTGCAACATTCAGCTGTAGCTGATAAATTTCATTTTCAAGTTTTTGAGAGTGTTCATTACTGAAGCTAATCAATTTGTTAATGTACTGTGTTTCTTGTGCCTTCATTTGCTTTAATGAGGAAATTTCCTTTTCTATGTGATCCAAATCATCTTGATCTAAATTACCAGATATAAACTTTATGACAGATCCCAAACCGTTGACTAATCCCCTTTTACTTCTATTAGCATGATATGGCAAGAGTTTATTAAGTTCTTGTTCCGTTTTCTTCATTACTTGACCTAAATCTAATAGAGGATAGCTCAAAGTATTGTTACCAATATTAATCAGTTTATTGTAAGTATATTCAAGCTGTTCAAAGCTAAATCTAAGAGCACTAATATTAAATTTAAATACTATCTTATGATAATCATTAATAATAACTGCTGGTCCTAAGTGTTCTGCATAGAACCCGCTGCTTGAGACTGACACTGATCTAAGGCAGAATCCAAGGACAAACCTGAAACAGGTTTTGGTCTTACTTTACGTATATTACGAGTTTGGATTCTCCCATTACTCATTTTACAATGAATTTTGTTCCCTTCAACTTTAATAATCTCTCCTTCTTTAAAGAGGTGAGCAGATTTCTTGTGCCTTTGCAAAGTATTGGTCAAGTATACTTTATCTTCAATTTTATAGTTGTGATTTGATCCATCTGATCTTCGAGGCATCGTGTTTTGATTATTAATTAATTTAATTCTGTTTTCTTGTTCTTTAAGAAAATCATTATGAATGACATGCTCTTGTATTTCATGGTCGATAACACTATAGTGAGGTCCATATAAAGTTTCAAAAGGTGTCTTTTTTGTGCTAGAGTGTATGGAGGAATTATAATAAAATATAACATCTGTCAGTAAGTCTGTTAATAAATTATGAGATTGCGCTTCCGATAAGATTCTCAGTTTTTCCAAAATAGTTGAATGAAATCTTTCGATCGGCGAGTTAGAAGATGAATTTTGTGGAGTAGTAGTATGAGCTGTTATGTTTCTACTATTACAAAAATCATGAAGTAGTTGATTTTCAAATTCCGCACCACCATCGTGTGTTATCTGTTTAGGGTATCCATGGTGACAGAAGTAATGTTTTAAATTCCTTAGAATAGATAAAGCTGTACCATCTTTAAGAATATAAGCCTGACCGTATTTCGAGAATAGGTCTATAATAGTTAATATTTTTGATTTGTTAAACATGAAACAATCTATATGAATTTTTTCAAAAGGATGTGAACCTAACAGTGGACCTTCGTTGTCTGGTTTGTTAGGATGTCGTTCATATTTGTTCCTTTTACAGATTTTGCAAGTGTTTATATAAGAAGTGACCTGTTCGCGGAGATGGGGCCAATAATATTTTTGCAATAGATGTTCCTGAGTTTCCTTAATCCCATTATGACTTAAAGCATGATATTCAGATATGATTCTTAGTTGTTCCTCTTTGTTCTCAATATCTTTCAAAATTTTACTTGTTTTTATGATAATGAGTTCAGAAGTATATAACTTTTGACATGTTAAGATAAATGGTATTTCAATTGTTATATCATCAAAGTAGACGGCATATTTATTTTGTGGGATAATAAACTTGGGTAACATCTGTTTTAAGTGATATTCTGAATTGTTGTTTGGAATAATTAGAGTATATCGTTTGAACTTTTTGAATAAATTGTTTTCTAAAAGTTTTGGAGAACTACCAACCTTTATAACAATTTGATTTTTGTTTTGATTCAAATATCTTTCAGATATTTTCAAAGTGAATATAGGGTTTTCGTGACTGGAATGAATGGTCATGTCATCTATATCTCTTTGATAGTCATTATTATCTATTTGTACATAATTAGAACTACCGTCTTCGTGTACATTGATTTCAACACGAGATAGAGCATCAGCTACATAATTCGTTTTTCCTTTAACGTACTTAACGTCATAGTCAAATTCTTCTAATCTCAATTTCCATCTGTAAAGCCTAGAAGAAGGGTCCTTCAGTGAAAATAAATAGGACAATGGACGATGATCATTTTCAATTTCGAAACGTTTTCCCCATAAATATGGTTTAAAATGTTTACAGCTGTCCACAATGGATAGAAGTTCACGTTCAATTGTACTATACTTTCTCTCTGCTGGATTTAAAGATCGTGAGTAATACGCAACAGGGTGTCCTTGTTGACTTAAGACACTACCAATAGCAAAATTGCTACTATCTGTAGTTAGAGTAAATGTTTTTGTAAAATCAGGGTACATAAGGACAGGGGCGTTCGTGAGAAGAATTTTAAGATTATTTAAAGCTTCTTTGTACTCTTCATTCTCAATATCGATTTTGCTACCTTTCCTCAAAAACCTAGTTAGAGGATGAGCTACTTTGGCAAAGTCCTTGATAGAGTTGCGGTAATAACCAGCTAATCCTAGGAATTGCTTAATTTCCTTGGTAGTTTTAGGTATAGGGTATTCTTTGACTGCTTCTATTTTATCAGGATTAGGATAAATACCATCTTTAGTAACAATGTGCCCTAAGAAATGTACGTCTTTCCTTAAAAACTCAGTTTTATCGAGTTGCACCTTTAAATTTACCTCTTTTAGTCGTTGAAAAATTTGTTTAAGATGAGTCATGTGTTCCTCTAAGCTTTTAGAATATATTATGATATCGTCTACGTAAACCATACAAAATTTATAGAGAAATGGTCTAAGAACGTTATCCATTACTCTTTGGAATGAACTTGGTGCGTTGCGCAGACCGAACGCTAAACGTTTAAAGTGTAGGTGATGATTGTCTACGGTGAAAGCGGTTTTCTCTACAGAGTCTGGATCAAGTTCTATTTGATGAAAACCAGCTGCGAGATCGATAGTTGAAAAGTATGAACATTTACCAAGATTATCAAGTACTTCCTCAATACGTGGGAGTGGATACTTATCTTCTATTGTCTTTTTATTTAATTCACGGAAGTCAACAACAAGTCGCCATTTTTTCATTCCAGAGGCATCTGGTTTTTTTTTTAACAATCCAAACTGGATTTCCGTAAGGTGATTAGCTGTGTTCGATTATACCTTGTTTGAGCAATTTATTTACTTCATCGTTGATATGTTGTTTTAAATTTGGTGGATATCGATAACTTTTCTTATACACGGGTTCCTCGTCTGTAGTACGAATTCTGTGTTTTACTACATTCGTAACAGTAAGGTCACAACCAGGAAAATAAAATATGTCTTTGTATTGCTTGCATAGCTGAAAAATTAGTTGTTGTTCGTCTTTATTCAAGTGACTGACGCGCAATAAATCTCTTATATCAACATCAGACATATTATTGATTTCAAGAGGTTCTATTCCAATAGATTCCAGAGGTTCGGCTAATATAGGTTTAGTGATTTTTAAACATTGTTTAGTAACAATAGGATAGCTTATCTGAAAATTATTAGCTTCTATTATGCAGTCAGGAAATAAAACGCCGTCTATACTAAACTCTGGTACAAACACCGGACCTTTTTCTATATTAACTGGAATTTTTGTAAAATTGTTATCACATTCTACTTTAGAATTATTGGTACAACTATGAATATAGAATGGAATATTGACACCGTCTATAGAAATGAATTGATTTTTATAGTCAATGATTGCACCTAAACTCATAAGATCTTCTGTTCCTAGCAGCGCATCAAAATAATTGTGCCACTCTGTAACTCGAAAGTTGATGTACTCTGGTATTCCATATTCAAAGAAAATAGGATATGAAACATTTTGGTTTCCGTAAGATACATCATGAATAGATTTGATATAGAATGGTTCCTCAAACATATATTCTAAGAAACACTCATGAGCTATGTTAGGATTAATGACAGATTTGCATGCACCACTATCTATCAAAATTTTAAGCCCATTTATAATGATAAAAGGCAGCCTTGGAGAATTTTGTAAATTATTTAAGTAACTGAGGTCGACGAGCATGCTTTCTGAAAATTTTCTTCCTCGCAATCCTCATCAAGATTTTGCTCTACCTGCTCAGAATAATCTTCGTCATTGCATCCCGAATCAAAATTTTCATCACATTCATTTGAATAAAAATATTCCTCGTGATCGCTGATGTTATGGTGATTTTGGCGAATAGTTTCTACACCTGACATTGGTAAACCGAGTCTATCAACTCTTCTTGATTGTTCGTTTGATCTGTTAATACCACGCGGTCCAAAATTTGTAGATTGATTTCTTTGACGCGGAAATTGTGGTCTAGTTAGCGTACTATAAGGTCTTTGGTTGTTATTGTTTCCAACATTATTACTTATCATCTGTCGCGAAACATGAGCCTCAGGTTCAGACCGTTGCACTCGCGGTGGAATGTTTGATGTCATCACGGGTGTAATAAAGTGTGGCGGATTATTTTTAATTACCGGTCTACTAATTGACATGGAGGATTTCCTGTGATTGCGTTGTTGATCCATGTATTGTTCATAAGCTCTATCGTTATCAAAAGTTTTACATAACCGAAGTCCTGAATCTATATCAGAAATATGAGCATACCTAAGAAAACTTCGATAAGGTTCTAATATACCAGCACGGAAAGAATTTAAACTTAAATCATCAATTTCCTTGAGCTTCATCCCTAAAATTTCACCAGTATAATTTAGTTTTACGACATTTTTGCACCTATTAACCAAACCTACAAGTCGTTCAAAATAATCGCTGTAATGTTCATTAAGCTTTTGATAGCAGTTTGTGATATCTTTGACAAGAATTTTTTCATCTTTATTGTCACCATATTTTTGCATCAACTTTTCTTTAATCTTACCCCAATCATTTGCATTTTCAGGGTCCAACAAGAATTGTGCTTCACCTTTAAGCTTACTTTTAACAACATTTAATATGAAATAATTGATAACATTGCCTTCATCAGTATCGGGTCTTTTCAGTTGATTTAGATATGACTCAGCTTGTGAAAGAAAATAACTTAAATTACAAGATTTTCCATCAAATATCGGTATAAACTCTGACATAGATAACTCCATTTTAGATAGACTAATTTGGTGAGCCATGATAAAAGATATTAATATGTGAAGGTCTAAACTAGATAATGTATAAACAGCTGAGTTTGGTGACTCCCAACCAAACAGTTACTAAGTTAAAGACAAAAGCGAATCATATGAGGTTTACAGTAATATTTAGCAAAGGTATCAGGATAATGAAAATGTTTATAACACTGCAAATGTTCTAATATTATGCCAGTATATCAAAGCAAAAACAAGAGTCTACACAAGAGTCTACACAAGAGTCCACACAAGAGTCAAAGATCACTTACAGGTTCAGAAAGACGAAGGCGGCATGAATCCGTTGCATCTCTTGGTCCTGTTGTTACCTCTGATAACGGAGTTCACGTTGTCCCTTGAGCAGATGTCTCCAGGTTCTGGTTCACTACTCGGATGGAGAATTGATCGCGGGCAAACTTTTCAGGCAACGAAAGGCTTTAAACACGTAAAGTTATCGCCAACCGGATAAGCTGCTCTATTGGTTAATGACCGAAGATAATTGGTGATCTCCCTAATTAACGCGCTGATCAATCCCGGCTTGAGCCCCCAGTTATGTTTGTGGTTCGTTCTCTCCAAACAATCAAATGTTTTGTGAACAGGAACTCTTTATTTTGCGTTAAATACACTTTTGTATTTACCGTGAAGACGCTCTAATGAATTATTAGGTCTTAAACAAAGCAAGGTTTAGTTGGAAGTAATTACGTATATAAAGAGAAAACTGTAAATAGTCAGCGTCCCTGACTTTATCGCACTTTACCGGAAAATGCATCTCAAGTTGCGCCTGCACTCGACAAATTACAATGCTACCACCGGTATATTCTGCGTAGCTGACCCTGAACTTGTGGACGTGCATAACATACCTACCAAGGTCTTGCTCGATTTTGGTAACATACTATTAATAGGAGGTTTATTTCAAATTGTTCAATATCATAGTACGGTTATCTGCACCTAATTTTCGAATATATTCTTGTTCGGTGTGATCTGCAGTTGAAACATTATGAAAAAAATGTGGCAGTGCTCTATAATGATCATACAGTGCGTTTCTTCAATGTCATCGCCCTTTAATTGTTTTGAATGGGTCAACTAAAAAAAATTAAACTAGGGGTAACAAAATTGATGCATGAACACTATATGTTGGAGTAAGGTTGAGTAAGTTCACGGTCTTTTAACCGCTTCAAAAGACCATGTGAATTTTGGGGCCTATTTGTTTTCAAGAGCATCGAGAGTAAGGCAGAATTGGGTTAAATTTTCTTGAACTTAAACCGTATGACTTCTAACGCATGTTCCAATTGAATGGACAAAATTTTGGAATTAGACCGTATTAATATTTGAAGCTTCACTAGAGAAGAGGGTGCTAATCTCCCTTTAAGTATCCTGAAGCTTGCACACTGTGCGTTCAACAGATTTAGAGCTTAATTAGCAAATAAGTAGCTATCAGGGCGTATCCGTTGCAATTATGGCTCTTGAAGCACCTCTCGAACATTGCCGCTTGATTTAATGCCGAAATAATTAGCGGAAACTTCTAAAGTGGGGCGTAGTTGCGTACATAATAATCATTTGCTCATTTGCATGGTTCATGATCATCAACGAGAGAGGGAATAGTTAAGTGTGAAAAGTAAACTTAGAAGCAGTGGACAAACAACTTTAGTGAGTACTGTTGATAAGAAAAAAAAATCAGAAACTGTTGATTAAAGCTGGAATGTGAACTTAACCTCAAAACTATGCTGTGAAGAATGATGCTATTCACTTAACCTTAGATCTATTTTAAACTTTACAATGGTTCTATTGGTGGAGATCTGTGTGAGAGGTCTCGCAACTTCGAAAAATATAAATAGTATTTTTTTGTATCTTCATCCTTTCCTTGCTTCACATAATATAGAAGTAGGTTTTGCTTCCTTTAATTCCAGCCTAGTCTGTCTACCTTACTTTCTCTCTTATTTGACGTCTATTTTACTTTGATGCTATTTAAGCTATTTTTCAACTCATCTGGAAAGATCGATAAACTGATTATAAAGTTTAAAATAGAACTCAGAAGTGAGTGCTCTAGTCGTTTGTTATGTTTAACAAATTTCTTATTTTAAAATGAAAATACTTCGGCAAAAACAAATATGAAAAATAAACATTATGAATGTGGGAAAAATTCGTTTTAATTTTTCCAAAATAGCTATTATCTTATTTGCTTAATCAAATAAAAATCTAAAAAAAGCCAGTGGACTTGATGACGCTTATATGTCTATGGCAAAGCAAACCAACTTACCAAATTAAAAAAAATCGGTTAAACAAATGTTCAAATGAAAATAAAAAAAGGACCGATTTTGAAATACATTTTTCAACTAAGCAACTCAATTTTCAGATGAAAAAAAAGTATTCCAGATACTGGTCTTAAAATCAAGTGAGGGTTCAGCTCCTTAGTTTTATCAGAAATGTTAGAAAATAAATCTACGGCTCCAACAGACTTCCAGAACGTCAAAAGGCAAAGAACTGATTTTTTTTTATTTAAACAAGTACCTGCATCAACCGCAAAGGGTTATTAGCGATATAACAAATACATGAATAGCATACAGTCCAATATGCTTCAGAATAGAAATAACATCTACAAAGTCTTTAGTTAGTGCTTGTCGAAGGTCCAGAGGTATTTATGATGTATCCGTCTGTAGTTGGAATAAGTTGGACACTCGATGACTATGTGTTTTACGGTAAGTGCTGTGTTACACGTTGGACATGATGGTGCCACACTTCTTGTAAACAGATGCACGTGGGTTAAGTTCGAGTGTCCGATACGGAGCCGAGAGATTACCACTTAATCCTTTCTTTTCCTCGGCAGTTCCAGTCTGGTACGGATGTCAGGCTGGATTTCGTACATCTTACTGTCGCTGCTCCATAATCTTTGCCATTGATCAAGCAAATGATTTTTGAAAAGGGGCTTGAGGTCACAGTGGGGTGCTTGAGTGATCATTAAGGCAGTTTCATCAGTGACTGCTTTCGCAGCAGCTTCGTCGGCTTTTTCATTTCCTGCTATGCCACAGTGCGATGGCACCCAAAGGAGCTTTATCGTTTTGCCGAGGTTATTTAAGTGGTTTAGTCGTTCCTTGATTTGTTTCAGGATTTCGTTGACAGGGTACAGTCGCTTCAGGCTCTCTGGTGCACTCAATGAATCCGAAACGATCATAATTTGCCGATCCTCTAATATAGTAGCGTACCTCAGTGCTTCTCTGATGGCAGTGATCTCTCCGGTGTATATACTGGAATGGTCAGGATGCTTTATTAGCTGGTTGTAGTTCATACTGACTACTGCCGCACCTACTCCTGTAGCAGTGCATCAGTGAAGGTCAGTTTGTAGTTACTATGATGTGAGATAACTTCGGAGAATAGATATGGTATGTTCACTCATTACAGAAGATTTTGCTGCTCATAGATCAAGTACTGTGGTCACCAAGATTTTAGTTTTACTGCCACGAAAATGATTGATTTCATTTTGTACATTTTTTGTTTTGAAAATTTACTTTTTTGCAATTTAGCGCTTCAAAATGTCTAAAACGTCCTTAGCCTTTCAGTCCACGAATAAGAAAAATAGAGAAATAAAATATCAAAATTTCACCAGAAATTAAAACAATATGTGTTATTGAAATTAGTAAAAAGCAACAACTTTGATATAAAGTATATCGTTGATAAAATGGCATGAAGTAGTGATTGTGAAGTTGAAATAATTCCACCCCATTGTTGTATTTTTAATCCGATTGAATTAATACGGAACCATTTTCAAAAGAATTATCAGGAACTGCAATAGTCACCCCGATAGCTCATCAGTAGTTATAAATCCTATTAGAGATCAGTGGCTATTTAAACAATAACTCAAAAAAGGGCCAAACTGCATTAAAGTTGTAATAAGAGCGTATAAAGTTATTATAAAACTGAATGATAGCGACTCATCTGAATCTGAGAGTTTTGACTGGTGTTAAATTATTTTATTTATTTCCTCATTTTTCATTTGTATTCTAAAGAATATTATTAGAATGTCAGTTGTATCTTGAACATTTTCACTATACAAGCTATATTAGCCTTGAAAGGATACGCTCAATTTAATATATCATTTCCAGATTTAATTAACCAATATCTACACAATATCATGTATGCACTTAGTGCCCCTCTATCAGGTAGGCAGGGCACTCTATGACACGAGCTACTTAACAATAATTTTATTAGAGAACTCCTTCATCTTTGCTTTGACCATTCCCCTTCCATCGTTTGCGTACCTGCCCAAGGCAAACAACCCCCATAGCAAACGCAATTCCAAAACTAATTAATACTTAATTGGCGGAGTACAACAACCCTGTCCGGCCACTTAAACAACCCTTACACTACCCCCGTCCTTCTCTTGCTCCCCACTAAGGCTTTTCCTCTCACAGCACCGTCAAAGATTATAGGACGACTTGCCGACCTCACAACTATCACTTTTTGTTTTATAGTTTGGGAGAGAACTATTTTATGTTAAAAAGTTTCAATGAGCAGCAATAACCAGGGATTTTTGTAACAAAAAGGATATATACAGAATGTTCTCTAAGTTGGAACTTTTCTTCATAGGTCATGCGGTACTCGCCAAAAGGAGCGATTTTTTCTAGTAACATAATAAACGAAACGTTTAGTAATCAAGATATTGACCTATAATGCAATCCTCATTTCTAATGCCATCCCTGTGGGATTAGATGGAAATAGACACAAAAATGTAGCTTATTACGGATAGATAAACGTAGCAGTGCGCGTTCGACGTCTCTCGATTTGTTGACGTGCTACATTGGATTTTATAAATTGTTACGTGTCAAAAATGTATCTTGTACATATTCGCTTGAATGTTATTTAATGGTCCATATCGCCCAGCATTGTACTTGATCACGTAGTTTAAAATGTAACATATGTATATTAAATACTCAGATTTAGGCTTATTGTAAATAACACACACATACATTCATAGTATTTAAGTCCGTTTATTCAGCATAATGTATGTACAATGCTAGTCCAGTTTGTATTTACAAAGTATTCCGGTCTTCTATAGCTGCAGTCATCTGGAAAAAACAAAAATAACAATATTACATTTAATTAAATTCATATCAACTTACCATGGTGTTCCATCATTCGAAAACTCTTGTTTACATGTCCATGTTGATGAAGAAGAGGTTAGTCTTGCTTCTGATTGACATCTATCGCTTTGTACCTTGTAGACAGTTGGACCACGGTCGGACCACAGAATTAAATCACCACAGTTCATTACCATATGACAGGCGAGTTTGGCGTCGATTTTCATGGGAAAAAGCCATTTCCTTTTCACTTCTCTGTTTTACTTGGACTAGGTGGTCATTGCGCATATTTTGCGGATTTGATTGAGAAGAAATCCTGTGTAGAATTGGATTTTGCTATTTACAGTATATGTAGAACCACTTCTGTGGGATTCGTAAAAAGTCCATATCACACTGCGTCCAAAGGAAATACCCCAAAGCCACCCAACACCAACGGTAGGTGTATAACCTTCTTTCATGAGAGTTGGTCATATGGCTCTCTCTATATTACTCTTTCACATGTGTGGTCATGACTAATTGCTTTAAGTGTTACTTATTTGCTTCCAGGCATCTAACATATTCCTCTTATAGGCTTTTTAGGCTCAGCCATCGGCTTTTTAGGCTCAACTGTCACCCAGTCTTAGGCTGAGTCGAAGCACATCGCCAACTACCAATCCTAAGGACTGTCCAACTCTTTCACTTGCATGACATCTCTAATTATCTGCTTGGTACTTGCTAGAACTACTGCTTCGCTCTATTATTGCATGCATGCTTTGCTACCTGGATTTATGCCTGCCAGCTAATAAGGTATTTCAGAAGACCCAGGACATAGTGCTTTGGAATACAGGTGGGAGATAGCATCAGTTGTAGATCCTGTAACTGCTTCATTAGAAAAACATCTGAACTTAGGAGTTAGTTTAGCTGTTTTCAACTTGTGCCATTATTCAGCATACTTACCAGACGTAGATGTAGTAGCGGAATAGCAACATAAGACAGTGGGGCCTCAATCATTGTTACATAAATCGACAGTGTGTGCTTAGATAACGTTTAGGTGTAGTTTTATCAGTCGTAACCGGCTGACGTATTCTAGCTCGTAAGAGGGGGCACTCTCCTTTCTCCCAGACAAGTACTTCGCAACTTTAGTGCCATTCTTGTATATATTTAATCGATAATAAATCATTAGGTGATCCATTGATTTCAGTATTTTAGTGTTAGGGGGAATTTCAGAATTCACCCCTTGTTTGTACCTATTTCCACCCTAACCTTCAACTGTCAAACCAGAGGACAAGATAGTAGAGAGATCACAACATAGAAGAAACCCCGGCTGAGCTGAGCATCTCATAAATTGGAGCCACAATAATAAATTGGCACCAAAACCGTTCAGTAATAAAATAAATATGGTGCAACCGCTATAATTAATAACTAGTGAACATGGTTTTAGTGTACGGTGAATGTACCGCTCCTAAAACTTTGTAGCGAACGAGTAGTCTGTATTTTCTTAGAATTTCATTTCTTCTGCTACTGATTCACCGTACATTAGCTTTGTCAGTTGCTTCTGAAGGGGAAAGTCCCAACTTTCAAAATAACCTTTTTTTTTTTGGTGTGGTAAAGCCCTATGACATGACTATGTAGACTACACATTTTCTAACTGTAAATCAGAATAAGCAAATGAAAATCAGAATGCGTCATATGTAAATCAGAATAGAAGGTATCGATTGTATATGAGAAACCATCAGTTGTAATTCAGAAGGGATCAAATGTAAATCAGAAAGAAAACTACATACATGTACTGAGTGATAATACATGTAACAATAACTTTAATCATCGATTTTTACCTCAAAGAAGCTTTGGTTCTCGAACGTAAAACATCAAAAGGTCAATGAACTGAAAGAAGAAGCTGTGCAAGTACGGCGAGGATTGGATTGGCCTAAGTGCAAATCTTGCAGAAAATGATGAAACAGAATAGAGGAGGAACGAAAGATAAACAATTGAATGATTTGGTACTCCTCGCTGATGTCGCATCATTGAAGCCATCAAAAATTATACCAGCATGTACCGCCATAATTGTAGTACTTCGTAACGTAGTACACATACATGTATTATGTGTAGATAATGGTTGAAACATTTTCGTTGGATTGTCATCAAACATACACTGGTGAAAATAAATCTTGGAATAAATTTTCTTTATTTTGCGCAATTCCTGTTTCATCAAAGATGAAAGATAAATGAGACACGGACTCAAAAGTGAAAAAGGCTTCAAACTGATGCAAAATGTGGTACAAAAAATTTAATATGTGAATAGAAAACAACATACAAAGGAAAATATCCTTATATAAATGACAAAAATTATTAAATTATGGAACATTATAAGTCTTATTGTAACTCGCTACAGTCCAACAGGCATTGGTTCAGGAGCAAGAGCTGTACCAAGGTGTGAAATGTTGCACTGCACGGACACAGTCACCACCAACCACTAAATTTCTGCCATCGTCGATGACTCCAAATATAACAGTCTCTGTTCAGCAACACCCGGCGCTACTATACTTCAGGAGAGGCTATTATTGACCACACATTTTAAATGGTATTTAACATCCAGGGATATGGGCTAAGACCCAGGATACTTGCACCTGTATCTAAAACTTCTGAATTGCAATTGATGGTTTCTCATATACAATGGGGAGGTTTCCATTTTTTCAAATTTTAGTTAGTCTGATAGTCCTAAAGAGTTAGAGAACAACAGCGAAAAAGAATTGTAACTATCTCCATTAATAGAAAAGTTATAGTCCTTCAAAGTTTGAATAGCGGTATCATCCGCGCGAAGCCGCTGTGACGTCACGTGACACCACGCAAGCCTGTGTGCATCCTGTCGAGGATGCTGCTCCCGCAAGCCACCGCGCCGGCCTTCTCGTTCATGTTGGTATTCCTTGTTTTCAGTAGTGTAGGTGACGCCGACGGTGACAAAACGATAAACTGCAGTTTATTGGTACACGCATTATTAAAGTATGTCTAGCACACCCAGAAACCATAAATATTGCATTGTACTCAGGTGTACTAACACCACCATAAAAACATCAAACAAATATTTCAATGGACAGCCTATTATGAATACAAAAAAATTGAGTTTAATGCCCCCACCCCCCAACTACCCCATTTTCACCCCCACCCAAAAAGAGTAGAAAATGATCACGAAACCCCTAAAATGCCTAAAAACGAAGTTTGAGTAGTTCCTTATTTTTAGTTTTTTTGTTATTGCTGCGCCGTCGCTGACACGATTTCTAAAAATCATAAAGATTTTCCATCCTCGCAGCGGTAGTAATACTGTGTAAAAATGTAATTGAAGTCAATCCAATAGTTTCCTAGTTACACAATACAGAATGACCAGAAGCAATACTCGCATGTATACATCAGAAAATTCTAAGTAATAGCCAAGGTAATGTTCGGATGCACCTAAAAAAATGTATCATGACGCTAGGCCTTGCTTTCACAGGTTAGTGGACGGCCTATTATGAATACAATAATTTTTCAGTTTTACAACCCCCATCCCCCAACCACCCCAATCTCATCCCCACCCAAAAAAGTATAAAATGATCAGGAACCTCCAAAACGCCTAAAAACAAAGTTTGAGGAATAAATAAATTTTTGGTTTTTTGTTAATTACTCCACCGCCCATGCACCGATTTTCAAAATTATATGAACTTTACCTACTACGACCCCATAGCATATCGCTGCCCAAATCTCATCACCATCCATGCAGCGGCTACTGAGATTACGTGACTAGAAAAACGGGTGCAGACAGACCGACGGAAATGAGTTGTGTGGATTTTCGTTATATGTAGACATCATAAAACACTCAAAAAACGTATTATCTCAAAATCGAAAATTTTCGCGATCACAATACTCCCCTCATATATCGGTGTGGGAAGTAAAAGTCCATAATCACATTGAGATCCACATTATGAAGATTACTAGAATCACCACGTACGTAACCTTCCTCCATACTTCAAAAATATACTGGCGTCTGCCCGTCACAACAACTCCACTCAAGTCTAAATGTCGCACATGGTACAGCGCAACGTATGCTTAGCGGAGTCCCGGCTCCCGACTGTGGTTGCCGCGTACGATTCATGACATGTGACGTCACTTATGCCTTAGCATTCCACCACTGCGGTCGCTTGCCGCAAATATAAAATTGAATAACTCTGCCATTTTTTTGAATATTCAGATGATTTTTTTGACATGTTTCAAGTGAAGAAATGGGCTAGCAGATAATAATGAATTTTCCAAATTTTGTTTTTAGGAAACTTCTTCATTGGTTTAATTCTGTTTATCTCGGAAACTATTAGGAATTGGACATGGTATTATATGGTCAATTTATTAGCTTACCACCTCTACTGCCACCTCCCCAAATTAATGTACTTATCAAAATACCAATCACTCTGTATAATGTATAATATAACATGCAAAATCTAGAGCACCCTGTTTATGTCTATGTCAAAGCCGACTAGACTATTAAGTGACTCCAGAACTGGCTTCTCAGCCAGCCGGCAGGGCAGGCAAGCCCCTTGTCTTAGAGGTACACCGCAGCGTGACTTAGGTGTTGGAGGCGAAAGGAGGAAGGGGAAGGGATGATTAGTCGGGGGTTGCGGACAGTAGCGCCCCCCGCTATAATGAATGCCCTCTGTGCTGCCGGTAACCAGTCGGTGGCCGTGGAAACTCGGGATTGAACAGGATTATAATTAATTTCGGATGGACACACGAGATTTGGGGGAGTTGAAGTCTTAGATGTTGGGGTGGGAACTAGTGGAGAAGCTCTTGAATACGCATGATTTATTCAAGGAATCGTTCTCAGTGTGGGCCTTCAACCCTTTACAATTTGTGAAATGCTTATTATTCAAATTCGAATTGAGCGTTATAGTTATGTCCGGGTCTACGTTGATAGTTTTTTAAACTGTACTACTAATAAACAGATTTTTCAAATAACTAACTAACTAAAAAATAACAGAAAACCAAAAAATAAGCGAGACAGAGGATCAAAAAATTATATCTGGGCTTGTGTATTAAGACGTACCTATTCTGTTTGTTTGGTTTTTAGATCGAATTTTTGTCAAATCGATTAAGCATTATTAGGGATTCATCAAGCCAAGTAGCTTGAGTTTTTTCTTAAATACTTGACGTGAAACCTCAAGCTTTTAAAAATTTGATATTTGACTTGACTTGATTTTCGATCTGAACTACTTGACTTGATATCAAGTAAAATCAAACTACTTGATATTACTTGATATCGATCTGTAAAATGCGAATCGAAGCGTTAAAATAGGGGAATCACCGAGGTTACGACAGCAAGCAGGCACCCGATGACTTTAAAACATTACAGCCAACCGACACAGAAGGGTCGTTAATTGAACGAATTTGTCAGTACCTTAATGTTTTCAAGAGTATTTCCATCTTTTTTGCATTAATATGCTACTCAATAGACAGATTCGTGGGCTATGGAACTTGACAATAAACCTGATCGAGATGAAACCGATGAACATATTACAACTAGTATTCAAGCGGCAAGGGACAGTACTGAAGATATTTTAGAATGGTGGAAAAGACACGAATGTATTTTTCCAAACATTGCCGCAATGGCCAAAGACTTTTTGGCAACGCCAGCTTCTTCAGCTCTAGTTAAACGGCAGTTTTCTACAGCTGCCTTAACTTTTACCAAAACAAGAAATCGATTAGGTGATAACTCCGTTAGAAGTCTTATGTGTCTCGAATCATGGATGCCAAATGAGGATATTACATTTTTTACTTCTGTGTCATCGGCATCGATTGCTCTGGTCATTAGCCTCGTGTTCTGCGTAGGCTTTGTTACTGTTTCCCGGCGCCACTCCAGGAACAGCACTGTTAATTAGAAGCCAACAGTGAAGGCTCAGGTGGGGATTCTTCGCTGAGCTTTTTTTATGGGTATTTATATTTGACTGAAAAAACCAGAAATAAATTTCCGCCTCTAACGAGAATCGAACCCAGGACCTTGCGGTCACGAGCCCTCGACTATAACCATTGAGCCAACCCACCCCCATTTGGGTTTGTTGTTTTTCTATGTATTATTGTCAAAATTCAGAATATTTCGTATTTCTATTTCATATTTTCATTCACTATTTAACTAATTCATTCATTCATTCATTATTTAACGAAGTTCGTTGGAGTTTTCGTTTTTGGGTGCTTTTTTAAATAAAAGATTACATCTTTACATATATAGATTTTTATTGTTATTGCATTTTGGCAGTTAATCAGACTGATACCAACAAAGAATTATTTTTTCAAGAAAAATCAAGTAATTAGCTTGAAAAACTTGATTTTCAAGTTGCTTGATACTTAACTACTTGACGACTTGAATTTCTAAAACAAATACTTGACTTGATCTTGATATCAAGTCAAGTCAAGTAGCTTGAAAATCAAGTCAAGTCATGAGTCTCTAAGCATTGTCCCTGTCAGACATGCAGTAGTCATTTTTTGATTATCGTTGTTAATTTTAAAATGGTAAATCCTAAAAGTGGTACATTATTATGAAACGACTTTTAGGATTTACGAATTTATAATTGACTATGATAAACTTAAAGTTAGTGACTAGTGCACTAATTGACAGGTTCAAATGCATTATTGATAAGACAAAAGTCCGAGCGCAAAACTAAACATTTTCGATTCTCTATCTCTTTTTTACCTTTCGGAAAAAAGTTATTTGAAAAAGTTATTCATTCTAACGACTTCTATACACGGTTTAAAAAGGTATCAACTTAGGACTCACCCTGTATATAAATTACTAGGGGCTTCACCATACTAGTTCTAGTGTTCTAATGGCAATCCTTCTTTTTGGGGCTCACTAAGGTTGTCTTATTTTGAAATGATGTTATGATAAACTTTTCACACATTCAAAAAGGATTCAGCAATGTGAGTAATAATGAACATTTTACTTTCTACCGTAGAGGGTATATGTTACGGTTAAAGTATTTACTTTGATAGTTTATGTACTAGGCTGGATAGTATACAAACTATCCAAATGTCTCGTTATTTTGATAGAAAATCATATTTCTGCTAAAATAGCTATGAATATTGGTTGGTTTGTATACTGTCCAGCTAGTTTATAAACTATACAAGATATGCCGCTAAAGTATATACCACAAAGATATCACACATATTAACCAGTGTTTCTGGTCAGCTTACAAACTGTCCACATTATTTGGATAAATTATGCACCTACTATCCCTAGTACTACATATGTAATATCCAACTCGTTGGTTAGTATGTAGACTAACTAATCCTCTTTGATTACTTTAGTTTAGAAAAACAATTTTTGATCAAAAGTAAAGTTTATTCATAGATACAACATACAATTGTTATAACTACCTAAAAATAAGTAAGACAAAAGGAAATACTATTTGTATAACAAAATATTCATATAAAATAAATCTCTAGACCCTAAAAGCGCAAAAAAAAAGAAAATTATTATTTATTAGAGCATGTTTCATGGTTGTGGCATTTGTTGTTACACGTATGTCCAGAAGCAAGGCATTTGCACTTTTTATTTGTGCAACTCTTTTTGCATTGACAGCGCACATAACCTTGGGTTGAACCGATTAGTGAAAATTTTCCTACAGCGCTTCGCAATGTTATTTCATTGTCTGTTTTACCGTCTTCTAACTTCATAAATTCTTGCTTGAATAGTTCAAATTCGATGCGAAAATAGAGCTGCTTAAGGACGCTGTGAACAGTTCCAATTCGGTAAAATTCATCTATGCTCATTATTACACCCAATACGTTTCTATGGTCTGACCGACTTCGGTCTACGTCTGTAATGGGTTCTTAAACAAATTTTACAAGGCACGACAGTAACCAATACAAACACTTCACACTTGCACTTGCCCATTGCCATTCTAACGCACTTGTTATAAACATAACCTCACTTTTCTGTAAATTGACCAAAGAAAATTAGTTAGCTTACATACTAACCAAAGAGGATTGGTTAGTTTACATACTATCCAACGAGTTGGTTATTACATATTACTAGAGATGTTAGGTGCATACCTTATCCAAATGATGTGGATAGTTTGTAAACTGACCAGAAATATTGGTTATGTGTGATATCTTTGTGGTATATACTTTAGCGGCATATCTTGTATAGTTTGTAAACTAGCTGGATAGTATACGAACCAACCAATATTCATAGCTATTTTAGTAGAAATATGGTTTTCCATCAAAATAACGAGACATTTGGATAGTTTGTATACTATCCAGCTGGTATATAAACTACCAAAGTAAACACTTTAACCGTAACATATATAGTTTATCATATGAGTACATTGAAAATGAATGTGAATACTACTAACTACACAAAAAATATCGAAAGCGGAAGCGGATGGACATCTGTGGTTTGCACGAACAAGAGCCTCTCTTTCCAATTTCCAAGTAAATAGAACTTCTATTAAGGACTGCTGCTTATACATTTCTAACCCTCTGAATATGCCATTCAGAACTAAGTAACCGGTCCAATAATAGAGGAACACATCAATCCGGAATTAATCAGTGTGCCCAAATGTTCACCTTCCTCCTTCCCTCCCCTGGCCCCGCGTCTACATGCAGCCACACGATGCGTTGTCAGCATCGTGTTCTACACCCCTATACATAATCATAATCGATTGTCGATTCAGGGGGTGGGCGAGGATTATTATTAAGAGGGGTGAAGAAGGGGAAAGGGGTATTTTGCATCATCGGCCCTATGCCGCGTTATTAGTTATTACTGCAAGATGGGGTATAGACAAAGGGTGATTTCAAACAGCTCATGCAGTCTTAGAAAATTGTCCAGAAACACGTGGGTGTCTCATGGAAATTGTTTTTACCTTTGTGGATGAGAGAAGGCGGGTTTACCTTATTTTATTAGGCATTTGGTTCGTCAGTTCTATAGAGGCATTGCATATGTAGTTATGCAAATTAGAGATAAGATAGATGGTTTTTCTTCAGAAAACATGTTTTAAAGAAAAACATTCTTTCTCTTATTTTTTTCGAAAAAGTATAGACTCTTTAAGCTAAGCGCGCACTGGGTCGGACGAAACGTTACGAACGGTACGCACCTTTGGCACTTTTTTTAGGTGACTGCGCTCACTGGGTCGGTCGGTACGGACAGAACGGACACTGGTACACAATTGTGTATTTCCTTTTATTTTAACGGTTCAAGTATTTGACAATTAAAACACGTTTGTGAATGCTACTCAAAGAGATCTCGTTTCAAAGATATAATAATACAATAAACCCCACTTCTTCTCATTTATTATACCGCCGATTTCTTCCCAGCAGTTATTCCGTCGTACATTGTTGAAGTACTCAGGGTGCCGCATATCAAAGAGCTCGGGGTAGTTTTCCACCACCGTAATTAATTTGGGAACATCCATGCTCGCTTTGCAACCAGTATATTGCTCAACTGAAACGGCGGAACGTCTGTACCCTGTACCGAAGCAGGTGCAGGCACGCGCCGAAAGGACTGATGAGTCATCGGTACGGCTGGTCGGGACGGTCGGGATGCCTAGAAATTTTTCTTTCGGGATTTTATCGAACGGCGGAAGGTGCGGATGGTCCTGTTCCGGCAGTGACGATCCAGTGCGCGCACCCATAGGCAAATCAATGTTAAACATTTTTTAAAAATCCCGTGCGTGCCGTTCGTACCGTACCGTCCGATCCAGTAAGGCTATAAATGGAACTTGTTTAGCGAAATAATAAAAATATGATTGGCGAAAGACGCAATACAAACCTCAATATTACTTACGCAGCGATATAACGATACGTAACTTGACAACACAGTTATTAGAAACTAAAAAAAGTGTTAAACCAAATATGAATTTAATGTTACCTATAACGAACAACATGAGTGGTTTTTTATTATTTATAATTTTGGGGGACTTCGGACATATACACGGTAAGTTTTTAGTACTGGATCGGTCGATAACTCCACTACTGTAGCAGATACTGAAAAACAAAAGCTGTAGGCAACGCTCAGACAATATTTTGATTTATACATGGTGATTAATAACTACGTGGTGATGCGAACATACTTTTTTTTTTTAATGAGATGCCCTGTATAAGTTATACCATATTTAGTTTCTACTAATGACCCCCGTCCTTACAATACGAGGTACTGTAATATTATGCAGGGTGTTTTAATAGTTATGACAATTTGTGTATCCAAATAGCTGTCTAACGAACGTTATGGATCAGAAATCATTTTTTTACATCGCCACATAAAAAATATTATCTAGTTTTTACGTCGACTGTAAAAAAAGTCGACGATAATATGAAAAATAGAATCGAAGGTGCTTTCAAAAGTATTGTTTTTCAAATTTTGAGAGATGCTGCCCAAGAATTTGAAATTAGAACTCAAAGTTGCATAAACATAGATGGACATTTCGAAAATTTGGTTTGAATTGTGTTTTTTGCACTAATGTGTGTTTTTGGATTTATCAAATACAGCTATATTTTAGTTTTTTGTCGATTAAAAATAATATTTTAGTACAGCAAATAGGAGGTATTTTTAAAATTAAAATAAAAATCGAACTATCTCGGAAAGTGATGAACGTAGGCTTACAAAATGTTATAGAAAAAAGAAAGAGATTAACAAAAGCATTTTTTGATAAACTAAAATATGGGGGTTACATTAAAAAAAGACAATATACATCAAAATATTTTTATTAGCAAGAAGCATGTCCTTGCCTACAACTTATGTATACATGTTTTTCGGCTGTCTTCTACAGTAGTGGGGTTATCGACCGATCCGGTATTAAAAACTCACCCTGTATGTGTTATGTAGTTTAGAAAAAATAATTTTATTTTACGTTTCATAATAATACGAACGACTTTATTTTTTATAATTAGTATTTGCATTTTTAATCCATAGAATTTTTTAATTTGTGGAAAACAAAGTAATAATGTAATAATCAGGCTTTTGCTCTTACTCTTTTTTATTTTATGATATTGGCATAAAATACAGCACATAATATAGGTCTACAGTTTTAAACGTATTTTGTACTCACCGACACTCGTTAAACGTACTATTTAGGATGAACAAACAAAACCAAATTGAGTAGAGGAAGATTATAAATCTCATAACAATAATCTTTAAAGAAAAAAATGTATTTTTTGAGGCAAGCAATTTCGTGATATTGTGCCTGTTATTTTTTCCGTAGTGTGATGACAATTTTTACATAGGTAATGAGCCAGGCTTCCCTTTTTTATTTTTTTTGAAAAATCGCATTGTAAATCATAAATAATAGAAAAAAAATAATTTTTATTAATATAGGCCATAAGTTTGGGGAAAAAGTTATCTTTGATAACCTGAATCTTGAAAACCAGACTATTGGGTTAGAACTACGGCTTTGAAATTACGGCCTATCAATGAGAAAAGTAAAGTCAGCATTTTAACGTTTTGTATCAACATGTTTTTCGATAGGCTATGAAGTGGTTTTCATTTCTTCCTCGAAACAGAAACAGATACGAAGAGACATTAGAATACAAAATCGTTGATGATTGTTGGTTGGGTACACTCTTGGTTATAATGAAAATTTATGACCATAGAGAAGATGCTGTTTCTCAATTAGAATGAACATCTTATCTACTTGTGAGTTTTCTCGATAACGCTCGGGTGCAGAATTCCTCACCTAATTTTCATTCTTTTCAACTTTGTTACAGAATGTCTTAGTCGTGAGGTGCACTCTAAATAGCGTTTGAAAAACATTTTAAACATTTGTGCACCTAAAATACTTCCAGGCTGTCTAATAAAAATGAAGGGTCCTTGCGGAGTTTATACCGATACGAACTCCATTGAAATAACTTCCCTACTCCCCACACTCCTACGCTAACAGCTCATACCTTAATTGGACCGGTATGGTAGGCGTATTCAGCTTTTAAATGACCATTTGAATATTTTAACCTTTCTGGTAGCCTGTACGATAAATAAGATCCTCGGGGTGGACCTTTTGAATTAGGAGCGAGCTTTTAGGACAGCCATAGGGCATTGTCCGGTTAATATAATTATTTGTGTGTTAGTATTAGCGAATTTTAGAATTAACTTATGTATATATATATATATATATGGTTGGAAAATTTAGTGACTGACCCAAGTTGACATTTATGGAAGTACTAGTGGGATATGCAGTCAATCTCAGAAGATGGCCAACTGAGAAGTTTCAAGAAAACTCTTTGAAATTTTTCAACGTTTCGTCAATGTTTATTGACTTCTTCAGGAAAACTACAATATGAATAAACAATGTAAGCAAATGAATCGAAAAGTTCTGAATGTTACTTACTTTTCGTGAGGTTAACAAAAAGTCACTAGTCGTCGGAAAGACAGAAATATCATCTTAAATCTACTGTCCTCGTCTTGTTAAAAATTTTAAACACACAACATATTAAAATTTACATTTAAAATATAGGATTCACCCCGATTAAACAAGGGGGAATACACCCTATACAGATTTCACATTTTACATCTTTAATGATATGACAAGCTCACCATGACATGGAACAGATAAAAAGAATTGACAGCTAACCTCAGTCAGCACAGAACCAACATCGGTCCAGTCCGAAACAGAGAGAACAAAACGGTTAAAAATGAGAGTCCCATAAACTGTCACGTCAGCGGTAGAACAATTGGAACTGTGGTCTACATAGATCACAGACACCAGGTGGACAACAGGCTTCTAGATACTGTAAGAGAGTAAGAGAAGGATACCGCCAATATTTTATTATCCTGGGTACTTGGCCAACAGGTGTCTCGCTATGCAGTCCACCATCATTGATATAAAATCAACGATGGTTGTGTGGACACACAATCAGCACCATGTCGCTCACGACAGATGACCAGTGCCAAGTACATCTTATGTAATATAAGGGAAACATGACAGTGGGACATCAATCTAGAGACAATGCTGATTGAACATCCACAGGAAACCCATTTCACATCCTAGAGAGACAGGTTGGTTCCCATTGCTGTCTCTCTAGGATGTGAAATGGGTTTCCTGTGGATGTTCAATCAGCATTGTCTCTAGATTGATGTCCCACTGTCATGTTTCCCTTATATTACATAAGATGTACTTGGCACTGGTCATCTGTCGTGAGCGACATGGTGCTGATTGTGTGTCCACACAACCATCGTTGATTTTATATCAATGATGGTGGACTGCATAGCGAGACACCTGTTGGCCAAGTACCCAGGATAATAAAATATTGGCGGTATCCTTCTCTTACTCTCTTACAGTATCTAGAAGCCTGTTGTCCACCTGGTGTCTGTGATCTATGTAGACCACAGTTCCAATTGTTCTAACGCTGACGTGACAGTTTATGGGACTCTCATTTTTAACCGTTTTGTTCTCTCTGTTTCGGACTGGACCGATGTTGGTTCTGTGCTGACTGAGGTTAGCTGTCAATTCTTTTTATCTGTTCCATGTCATGGTGAGCTTGTCATATCATTAAAGATGTAAAATGTGAAATCTGTATAGGGTGTATTCCCCCTTGTTTAATCGGGGTGAATCCTATATTTTAAATGTAAATTTTAATATGTTGTGTGTTTAAAATTTTTAACAAGACGAGGACAGTAGATTTAAGATGATATTTCTGTCTTTCCGACGACTAGTGACTTTTTGTTAACCTCACGAAAAGTAAGTAACATTCAGAACTTTTCGATTCATTTGCTTACATTGTTTATTCATATTGTAGTTTTCCTGGAGAAGTCAATAAACATTGACGAAACGTTGAAAAATTTCAAAGAGTTTTCTTGAAACTTCTCAGTTGGCCATCTTCTGAGATTGACTGCATATCCCACTAGTACTTCCATATATATATATATATGTATATAGTCCCATACTGATATGAGTATCAAGAGCGCCACTGAACTGATAGTAAATCGCGAACGATGGCGAGCTACAGTTCTCAAAACTATTGATCATATTCGTGTCGGCAACACTCTAGCTCCGACTTAATGCATTTTACGAGTTCACAACATGTCTGTTAAGACACTATGACTATGATAGATGATAGTGAATAGTGAATAATCCATACAGCGATTGAAAAGGAATTTCAATCTCTTTAATGGTTTCGAAAATTTGTACTTATTATGCTGAAATAACGACGATTAAGACAAGTAATATATTGGAAATGGGCAGTAGTAGAAAATTATAATTTTGGACATTTAAATTAGAGCAACAGTTGTGTCTTTTCTTGTCATTGTGTTATCAATGAGGTATTCGTTTTTGGTCACGTGACGTTCGATTCAAAATTATTAATGGGACTCCCTGTATATTAATACCTTCCTGTGTTCCTCCCGTTGAAACAACTCCAACAAACGAACAAACTAGCACACTTGGTGTCTAAAGTGATTCGTTCAAGAGCTACAGGTACTTAAAGGATTGTACCACTATAATTGATTTAACATGTACTGCTACTTGTCTGCTACAGTTGAATTATTTTTATGTTTCATATGGTAGTGATACAATCCTTTAAGTACCTGTAGCTCTTGAACTAATCACTTCAGACTCCAAGTGTGCTAGTTTGTTGGAATTGTTTTATCAGGAGGAACACAGAAATGCACAGATATACAGGGTGTTCCATTAATAATTTTAAGTCGGACGTCACGTGACCAAAAACAAATAACTCATTGGATAACACACTAATAAGAACAGGTACAACATTTTATCTAATTTACACCCCCAAAATATAATTCTCTACTACTGCCCAGTCCGATATATTGCTTATCTTAATCATCGTGGGACACCCTGTATATGGTGTTTTGTATCAATACTTTAATGTTGATATTTTTACGGCGATGCGTCATTAGCTTACGTTCAGAAATCATAGTTTATAATTACCGATTCATAGAACTAATTTAAAAAGTTCCTAGACGATTCGTCGACTCTATAAAAAAACTGTGTTTTGTCACATGGGTTGTCTGTTATGTGGCACATAGCTCGGTGTCACGGTATTGCTTGTCAATCGTTATTTTTTTCTTTAAACTGACTCAGCCCGTGTCTTGTAAATTGAGTATTTTCAGAATTTGTATGAAATTTATCTGATTCCACTTGTATTGATTCCTTTCTTTGTGCGTTTAGAAGAACTCTAATAATGCTCAATATTGATCTGCAAATTTTGTCTTCTTGCTTTATGTTTATTGTGACAAATAGAATATCAGGAATTTTTAGAAAACTACTAGATTTTGAACCATGCTCGAATTGGTTCAATGTTATAGATAAGTATATAAATAGCTTTAAGGGCCTGGAAACACACATTTATACATACGTATTTCCCATGTAAAACACGGGCTCACAATTTCTCGCATAACACACATCCATTTTCAAACTACATATCTAATATTTCAGAAGGTGATAGTTAAGACCTTAGTGAATGACAACTATTTTCGATTTTCTCAAAAAAGTTTTTTAATGCTCAAAAAACTCGCAATGCAAAATCCTACATTCTATAAATGCCTGTAATTTAACAACCAAATACGATATCAAAAAAGGCTAAATAGTTGCACAAGCGCAAGCTTTCTTCTTCAATTTGCTCTTTGAGTCATTACAGTAAGTTTAAAGGTAACTCCAGGAGTTTGGAAATGCGAAATTTATTTGTATAGTGACCTTTGGGGCCTTACCTTTGGACCTTTTGACCTTACCTCTGTGTTTTTGGACTTATCTGCCCTCATCTTAGGCTCACACACTGAAGAAAGGGAACAGCCCGGCACGCCTCCTCGCTAACACGGGAATACGTCTTTTCTTGGATTCTCAATTTCGCGCGCTATACCCTAGACCCTTAATGCAAGTCAAGTGCAAATTCCATCCGGAAGTGAAAATTTTTGTAAAGCTCAATATTTTCCAAAGCTATAGCCAAAGTAAAATAGCACTAATTTTAAAACCGTCTGAGCTGTCATAGTGAACCATAGTGTGAAAACATCCGATGTGAGATTTTTCGTGGTCAAAATACTATTTCACTATGGAACCTCAAATATGGTTAAGAATTAAACATAATTTTGGGACCCCGGTAAGTTTGTACACAATACGAATCTTATGTACCTCTGTTAAATAGCTCATAGGACATCACAGTGCATTGCTGAATTTGATCTAGTTATAATAATTGATATTTCTGCTGAAACGTTAAAATGCCTGGGTGACGACGGCATCTCTCTTTTACATAATATTTGTAAGAGTGTCTGGTCGTCCGGTGTTTGGCCAGATGAATGGTGCACATCAATTTTTGTTCCAGTTCATAAAAAGGGATCTCTAATAAATCCAGACAATTATCGCCTACTTTCATTAATCTCTCATGCAAGTAAGGTTCTACTATATATTTTACAACCTCGTTTGGAGGGTTTTATTGGCTGGCAAATTTCTCAGGCGCAGGTAGGTTTCATGAAAGGACGCGGTACGCGTGAACCGACCTTAAACTTAAGACAAATTATTGAAAAACCCAGAGAGCATTATTTTCCAGTTTTTGTCTGCTTTGTGTACTATTCTAAGGCGTTTGATAACGTAAAGTGGCTTAAACTGTGGGAAATTTTCATCTGTGTGGGAGTTCCTTATAACCTAGTGTTTCTCATACAGCAACTCAACTCATACGAGTCTAATTCTGCTCGTGTAAGAATTGATGGTAACTTGTCTAGTCAAACTGCAACCAGAAAAGGAGTTCGTCAGGAATGTGTATTATCTCCGATGTTGTTTGACTATTGGCGGAAGCAAAAATATCCAACTTAAGGTTTGCTGACGATACAACCATTATTGCAGCTTCTCAGGAAGAACTAGTAGCTCTATTAAACATCTTAGAACAACATAGTGCAGCGTATGGTCTTGGTATTAACTACAATAAGACCAAGGTTATGATTGTAGATAGAGAGCATGAGAAATCCCATCGAGAAATAAAGCCAATAGGCCGTTGTGAAGTAGTTCAAAGTTTTGTATACCTCGGTTCTTTGATCGACAATTCGGGTAGCTGTGAAAATGAGATTCGGTGGCGCATTCAACAGGCACGTGTGGCCATGACAAAGCTTACTAAAATATGGCGTGACCATAACATCACTAAAGCTACAAAAATGTCGCTGGTTCAGTCTCTTGTGTTCTCTATATTTTTGTATGCCTCTGAAACTTTGACTGTTAAAAAGGCATATCGAGCTCGTATAGAGATCTTGAAATGTGGACATGAAGGAGAATGCTGAGAGTTCCTTATACCGCCCATCGAACTAACGTTTCCATACTGGATGAGCTCGGTGATTCAAAGAGACTATCCTCCATTGTGTCGACGAGAATACTTACATTCTTCGGACATATACACAGAAGCGATAATATGGAGCAACTTGTAGTTCAGGGTCATGCCCCGAGTGGGCGGCGTCCCCCGTCCCCCTACACGCTGGGTGGATACGACGAAACAGTTGCTGGATATCAGTATCAAGAGCGCCACTAAACTGACAGTAAATCGATCATATTCGTGTCGGCAATACTCTAGCTCCGACTTAATGCATTTTACGAGTTCCCAACCTGTCTGTTAAGACATCGTGACTATGATGATGATAATAATTGATAACAGTTGGCGATGTAAAACCAAAACACTCTCTTCCGTGATCTTCAAAGCATACGCCGATTTTTTTATTAGATCGGCTGCGAAAAAGGCAATTTCCTCCAAATCCACTGTGATTACTACTCGTGTTAAAGAAGACGTTATACGCTTATCCAAATACCCATTCCACGAATTTATTACCCATAAAGCATCTCGGCCCATCCATAAATTCATAAAAAATTCATTAATAAAGACCGCGTGTCGTAACCTTCCCTTTGGATAGCTAATCTTTTCCCAATTCGAACTTTTAATAGCTTATTCGAAAAGTTGTGCACTTAATATTCATAACAGCTGCATAACTGTTATGGCAGTTTTGCAGTTCACAAAATTAAAATATTCTGATCAAATAGCTTTCAGGGTTTTGCTAGCTTTTGACAATTTCACTTCGGTGGACATCAGAAAAATAAGATAAAAATAATGAATTTGACGAGGTTATGATTTGGCTTTAGCTAAATCAGACAAAAATGACTATTAATATAATATAATAATAATAATACTACCGTGTTACACAAGACCACATTGATGAAAAGCAGTCATATACCTGGCTGCAGGATGGCCAGTTCTTACCGGAAACGGAGGGTTTTATGCTTGCTATGCAAGACCAAGTGACTGCAACCCGAAATTACAAGAAGTACTACATCATTAAAGATCCATCCATCACTGAAGATAAGTGCAGAAAGTGCTATCAACAGTAGGAAACATAAAAAGTGCATGCAAAACTCTCGCTGGAACTGAGTATACAGCGAGACATAACTCTGCAGCCAAAGTCATACACCCAGCACTAGCCACAACCATCAAGCTAATCGAAAATACAAATCCATATTATAACTACACACCGACCTCGGTACTCGAGAACCGTCAATTAAAACTATACTGGGACATTGAAATATATACAGACAAAGACAAACAAAGTGACCTATTTAATAGATATTGCAATCCCCAATGATATGAACATCTAAAACACCTACGCTAGGATTGCAATTGGCAATTGGGCAATTGGGCCTGGATGAAAAGATACATAAAACCTTCCAAAAATCTGTATTCCTCAAGACCTGCAGTATTGTGCGGTCCTTACTGAATTCAGAATAATAATAGGTCAGGTGTTGACTTGGTACAGCCCGTCAATACTTGTTACTACCGCAACCATACTAGAAGAAATAAGAAATGCATAATAATACTATATTTATTTGCAGCATAACATATGTGTATAAAAAAGTACAATGATTAAAAAAAACAAATATTCATGTAGTAAAAAAGACTGAAGGCATATTAAAAATGATCTAAGTCCAGCCCTTTGAAACTAAGACTGTAAATAAAACTAATCAAATCTACCTGATGTATTAACAAGCAAAAAATAAATGCTATTTGGAACAAAAACCACCCTACTTACTGCATATCTTCATGAAACTGACCACTTACGCGTTATTCCAAGAATTACCAAATCCATTGTTGAAAAAGTATCTTTTGTACTTCTATTTTATAGTCGATAAATATTATAAGAGAACGATCTACAAAAATCAGCAGTTTGGTGTGGTGTATCTGCAGAAACATGACTTAAGATTTATGAACATCAGTATGATAGTTCGTATATGGTTATTAATTATTATTATAGTCACCAGAATGCACAAAATTGCATCTAAACAAAATACAGTGCCGTGTTTTGAGCTTGTTACTGTTCCAAAGTAAGTGGAAACTCAGAAAAAAAATTATGGATATTGATTCTTTACCCACAACAGTCATTAAGATAAGTAGCTTTTACTTTGAAAACACAAAATCAGTCAGTGCTTTTTACTTCCCACACTGATAGTTGAGAGGAGTATTGTGATGGCGAATATTTTCGGTTATGACATAATAAGCTTTAAGCGTCTTATGATATCTGCATAAGGAACATCCACTTCACTCATTTCCGTCGGTCTGTCAGTCTGTCTGTATGCCAACCTGTTTTTCTAACCTTGTATTCATTTAAATATATTTAAATTTGGATAGAGGTATGCTGTGAGATCCTAGTAGGTAATGTTGCTATAATTATTGTTCAAATCGGTGCAAGGGCGGCGGACTAAGCAAAAAACAAAAAATTTAAATGTTCCTCAAACTTCATTTTTACGGGTTCTTCATCATTTCTTACTTTTTTTGTGACATGAAATTGGAGTCTTGGGGGGGGGGGGGGGTAGGAGGTGGTAAAACCGAAAAATTTGTTAGATTCCTCATAGGGTGTCCATTTCCCTGTGAAAGAAATACCTACCGGCATAATACACTTTTTCAGGTTCATCCGAACATTACCTTGCCAAGTGGCTTAGAATTTTTTGATGTTATATACGAGTATGTACTGATTTAGATCGTTCTATACTGTGTAACCTGGAAATTATTGAATTAATTTTTATGAAATTTTAAATGAAATTATTGACACAGTATTATTATTGTGGCGAGGATGGACAGAAATCAGAAATGTGTCAGTCGCGACGCAGCAATAATGAAAAAACTAAGATATAAAAACAGCCTAAACTTCCTTTTTAGGCGATTTGGAAGGTTTCTGACCGTTTTCCACATTTTACTTCCCACACTGATAGGAGAAGTCGAAAATTTTGGATTTTGTGATAATATGCTTTTTTGGCATTTTATGATATCTGCTTAACAAAAATCGATCATTTCCGTCGCCGTCGGTCTGTCTGTCTGACTGTCGGTCTACTCATATATTGGCAATTCTAATCGCGTATTCTCAGTAACCACTCATTGGATTGTGATCAAATTTGGGTGGCGATATACTGTGGGGTCGTAGTAGGTAGTACTGCTATAATTTTGAAAACTGGTGCATTGGAGAAATTGGTAAAAAACTAAAATTATCATAATCCCTCCAAAGTCGGTTGCAAGCATTTCAGCGGTTTCTATTTTTTTCATTTTTTTTTGAAGGGGTTATATAGGATGGTGGGGGACTTGTGATATCGTGTGCTTGTTAGACCTATGTCTACATTTGATATCTGTAGAATAATTATTTGATACAACACATTACAATAATCCTATAACGTCTAACTTGGAAACTACGAATTTGACTGTGATGAAATTGTGACACCATATTACTACCGTGAATGATATCGAGGTTGAAACTCTTGCCAGTAGCGGAGGAGAAATCAGCGGAAAACGAAAAATTTCAAAATCTACCCAATCTTCGTTTTTAGATTTAGTTTTTATGAGGATGGTGAGGATAATGTGTGGAAAGTGCTGAGCCAAGGCACTTGATGCCATTTTTATCAATACTTGTAATTCCTCTGAGGTAGGAAAAGCCACAAAGGCTTGCTTTTATTTATCATACCCTCGACAACATACGACAATATGCGTATCACACCGACCCATTGCACAAGGATACAACTTACCACTATCTAGGGCCACCTTCTACTAAATCTCAATAAAACACATCAATAACTCAACATTGTCTACACCTACGAATATCATCAGCAGATATAACAGCAACGCAATTATGAAAATGGGCCATTAGAAATGCGGAAGGGGTGGCTCCTCTTTACCGAAATAAGTTTGCGCGAAGAAGGTCCCATGGGATGGCTTTCCGGATCCCATTCCAACACTGTAAACAACGCGCTGTTTGCCGTCGAGGCTCAGTCTTAGCATTAATTGAAGAATTATGGACCTGAGGTGTTTGCACTTGTTGTTAGAACGCCATCTTGAGTTTCGGCGTTGGGGTAATGGATATTGCGTTGCTAGCTGACCAATCTGAATCATCAAATGTAAATATAATTTTGCATTTGGGACTATGATTATGACTTTGATAGTGAAATTGCTAGTTTGAGTCGGCTGGGTTGTTGAAAAGATGGGATCTTTGTTTGGTAGAAAATGTTGAATAAAACCTAGCTTCCGGGGACAATTTTTTATAATAAGTATTATGAATCTCGGTGGCCTCTCTGAGCAAAATATGATTCATTGTAGCAACAACCTGGATCTCCCCAAACTTCATCTGGTGGTCAATGCCTTCTTGGACTGTATTTTTAGGTACGGAAGAAAATTTTTCTAAATGATCTGATCGGCATTTTGATTTGTATTACGAAATTTTACTTTGTATCGATGTTTTGGTTGTTTCGAGGTACACACTTCCTGCGAAGATATAAGTATACATCGGGCTATATACAGGGTGTTGACTTGGAAACTTCCCACCACGGATTTATCGAAAACCGGTGAATAAAAGTAATAACGCCGAGACGCGTCAAAAAACTTGTCAGAGCAACAAGTTTTTAACCGTAAACTACTTTCCCCCTTGGACCCGCTGCCCCTCAGGGTCATCCCCTTAAAATTAGGAGATTTGGAGATAATTAGAGATTTCGTCTTAAGATAAATCAAAATAAGATCACATATATGGTTATGGAGCAAACAGAAAAAACTTCTGGGAATGAGCTGCATCTAGCTTTGTTGGTCAACAACATGGAATATACATTTAAAGGGACAACGGAATTCAAGTACCTAGGGGTAATCATAGAGCTAAAGGGACAGAAAACGCAAGAGATACAGGTAAGAATCATCAAAGGAAACCAGAAGTATGGAGCCCTGAAAAACGTTACGAAATCCAAGTATGTATTCAGGAACACCAAAGAAAAAAATTTACACAACCGTTATAAGACCAACAGCGACATATGCTTCTGAGACGTGGACTGCGAATAAAGAGGAGGAAGAAAAAATTGTGAGATAGGAAAGAAAAATGCTGTGAGCTATTTATGGAGGAATAAGGACAAATGAGGGATGGAGGAGAAGAATAAACCAGGGAATTGAAGACGTGTATAAGAACCCCAGTATTATAGCGGTCATCAAACCACAAAGAATAATGTGGCTGGGCATGTGGAGGTTGAATGGAATAAGAATGGTTAAGCTACTTATAAACAGGAGGCCAATAGCGAAAAAAGGAAGGGTAGGCCAGGAGAGAGATGGACAAAAATGGTAGATGACTGGAAAAAAATTAATACTAGACCCGGGAAAGAGAAGGTATTACAAGTAGACAGGAACAAGTGAGGTGGAATAGTACAGGATATACTCTGAAATAAGTGGTGAAACAATGAAACAGGTATCTAAAGACAAATTCAACAAACATTTCAGTAGTATAGGAATATACTGTAAAAAAGTTAAGTTCTAGGCTTTCATGGCCTGTACAGCAAATAAATTTATTTATTTATTTCACTATTTGGAGATACAACATACACAGGACCTATAAAAGTATCCATAGATTACAATAATTATAAGTGTAACACCGCAAACTTACAAACTAGATGTCCAATTTCCGGTAAGTATGATAGTAAAGCAAAAATAAACAAAAATAAAGTAAATAACTCACTACTACCTAAGATATTCTCTCAACATGTTTCGTGGATAAGGCCTAAAGACACAAGAATTAAACGTAGTGGAGTTGATTATCGTCCAAAGCTATTTCTTTTAATTAACAACGTAGATAAATCCCTTAGGATCAATAGCAACCAGTCTACTTTGTTTACTACTACTTGCTGTTGTACGGAAAGAAAGGCAGCCAGAAAAAAATGTAATTTATAATGTTGTTTACTTCCTTCGTCTAGTAGTGAGGGTAACGTCTCTTAGGTGAGATGTATCAATTCCATCTGTTTGACAATCCAACACTGCAACAATTTTCTCTTGATTGTTATACAAACCTAAGAGACATTAACCTTTATTTTTCAATATGATACCTGCGCAATATTACAATTGACAATTATTGTATTTTCGAGTTGTGCCGTCCACCGCTAATAACCCTGCGTGGTTGATGCGGTTATGTGTTAATAAAAAAAAACCTAATTATTTTAATCAATAATAAAAAATGAGCATGACATTGTAATATATGGCATTTTCTTTCCTACAAAAAAGTTTCAAACTACCTTGTGGTTCCTAGCCCCATCTCGTAATCAAACCCAATGAATGAGTTAGACAAATTATTGATATAACCTTAAGATGAATTTATTTCAAATTTTGTTTTTGGGTCGGATCTTCTCTGCAAAAGTCATCCAATCAATTTAGAGAAACCTTGTCAAGAACCCTCAATCGCAATCATTGTTCTTTATGCTACTATTGCTGTTGTACGGGAAGAAAAAACGAATAGAAAAAACGTTATTTACAGTTTTGTTTACTTCCTAAAACCAACAGTGAGGGTGGCATCCCTTCGAAATTAAGTTTTAACTAATTTCCCCACAAAAAAGGGCGCATATACCAAATGAAATATCCGCTTTCCTGCCTGTACTCTGCTTTGGCCACTTCCCCTATTCCGATTTCCGTATTTATATGCATACACTGGCGTTTTCAATAAACGGCATGGTCATAAACATGATTATTACCCTTTTTGTTGGGGTTTTGCATACATACATTTTTAATAGCAAGTGCTATCCCTCTCTCTCGCCTTGTCATATATGCTAGTGATTGATACATACAAGGGAGGCCCAAAAAATTGTCACAACGTTACGTCACGTAATTCAGAAAATCAAAACCTTGGTACTTTTCCCTACTTTCTATTGCAAATGAAGAAAATGTCGTCTAACCGCAACCACTCTACTCCAGTTATTACAATTAGAACCTCACAGTTTCATACTGCTATCTTCAACTGATATCCTAATCATATGGTATGTTGATTTTCCGATCTTAAAAACAGGTTGCATTACCAGTATCAATCTTTTAAGGACAATGAAAAGTGTTCATAGATATGTTACGCTCAATACCCGAATTCGGGCAATACCCGAAACAAATACACAGAACTGGTTTTGAGCAAGGAATATTTCCCAAACCCGAAATATTAATTTTATACGGCTACTGAGCATTACCAAATAGGCAGAACTAGTTTTGTGCATCTTGAAATGCACAGGACTAGTTCTGTGTGTTTTCTGAATGACCAGCCAAATTCTGATTCTTCCATTTAATCAGCGCCAGCGACGGACTCAAATAAATGTAAAGTTGTAGAAGTTAAGTATATTTTTATGAATATCAACAAATAATAAATCGCCAACTGAGGCCGGTTTAAATTTTTTATTTGATTGTGTGCGCATCAAATTGGCTTGTGCTTCCAAACCTCTTTTTGCGTTTTCACGATTCGTACTTATATTACTATTTTTGATGGTTATTAGATATGGTTTGGTAGCAAAATATAAAGAATACCAAATAAAGTATAAGCAAACCATATGCATATAATGTTGTATGTTTTAATGGGGTTTATATTTGATATTATAAATAAACAAAGAAAAATTAAAAAATATTCGTTCTATCCGACTTGTGTGTAAAGATGGAACACAAAAAAGTTATTTCATCTGAATTCTGAGCAAAAACTCTATGCAACATAATACGTGTACACAAAAGTATTCCAGATGAATAATCACCACTTTTATTTAAACTTGCGACGATCGTTTCGACACACAGTGTCTTTTTCAAACAATATTGTTTGAAAAAGACACTGTGTGTCGATCGTCGCAAGTTTAAATAAAAGTGGTGATTATTCATATGGAATACTTTTGTGTATCAATGGATCTTCATCAAGTAACGGCCAACTCCATCGACTATAATACGTGTACATCAATTCAGCTGTTTCAGAATTTTATTATTTCCATCAACACAAAAACTAGGCAATTTGAAATAAACTGCAAATAGTTACGTCTAGCTTTTTAACAATGTGTGATTAGTTAGTAGTACTATTAGAAATAACTGTTATTTAATATTGTTTATTTACGGATTATTTTATGAGCAACACTTAGAACTGAGATACTAGATACTTAGAAATCCAAAAACTTTTGCCAACTTTTTCTTGATCATATTTTACCCGATAATAATAGACCATTTCCAAACTTAGTTGATACGGTTTCATCGAAGCTGATAACCCAGTAGTAGTAGTAGCATAAAAGTTTTATCAGTTTAGAAATATATGAATCACTAAGATTTTTTTGAATTTTTGCCCCCCCCCCCCACGTGCCTTAATATCATGTAGGTTAACATTTAGAATCTAGTGCAATAATAATTTTCGTTGTTCTTCACCATACATGAAGCCATCGAAGTTTGTAAAATGCAATATAACATTAAATTTATTCTGAATACAAGGCCCGGTTTCTCAATGTCCAGTTAAATATCTATCTGGAAGATAACGGGTAACTGTAAGATAAATTGTTTAAACAATTGAAGGTTAAACTACGATATTCACGTAAATCTTACCTGACAGTTGTATCCATAGAAACGCTAACTAGCAGCTACCTATCTGACACCTTTAACTAGACATCGAGAAACCGGCCCTGGTCGTTTAAACTTGAATTGTTGATCTTCGAAACTAGTTTTGCCATTTTTCATGGTCTTGTTGAGAATACTTATCGAATAGCTCCGGTAAAAAGAAAGCAACGTAAATTTAGACGAGCCGCGCTTATCAAATTTAATGCCTGAGCTGAGTAATAAAAAAAGGGGCTGCTAAAATGTAGCGCTCTTTCAGTTTGGAAACCGTTAAATTGTTTATAGCGCTTTCTACCCGAGTGATATTCTGACAAATGCTGGCTTGATGGGAAAAGGAGAGTTTTTGTATTTTTCGTTCTCCTAATATGCCAAGCTTATACAGGAAGGGGATCGTCGCGTCTTCCACGAAATGCTAAATTGCCGCAAATATAATTCTGTTATTAAGTCATACAGGGTGGCCCACTTTATAATGGCATAACTTCGGGGCATCATAGATAAAGCTAAATTAATGACAATTTCCCAATATACTTATATCCGGGACAGCTTCGTTTTGGAGATACAGGGTGTTCCAGTTAAAAAAGAATCTATTATTTTGAATATCTCCTGAACCGTTGCTTGGAGAAATTTGGAATTTGGCACACAGGATAAGCTAAGGATCCTCCATAATCTAGGGGATATGATGACAAATTAAAAATCTAGTGGTGTAGATATGGCTATAGAATTACTGTTTAAAAAAAAATCCTGCGCCACTCCTGCTAATGTTGTTCGATCGTCCATGCCTTTCGAAATAAAAAAGTATACTTGCGTTTGTTTTACGAGGGCCCGTTTATGTTATTGTCATACAGGGTGGCCCACTTTATAATGGCATAACTTCGGGGCATCATAGATAAAGCCTAAATTAATGACAATTTCCCAATATACTTATATCCGGGACAGCTTCGTTTTGGAGATACAGGGTGTTCCATTAAAAAAGAATCTATTATTTTGAAATATCCCCTGAACCGTTGCTTGGAGAAATTTGGAATTTGGCACACAGGATAAGCTAAGGATCCTCCATAATCTAGGGGATATGATGACAAATTAAAAAGCTAGAGGTGTAGATATGGCTATAGAATTACTGTTTAAAAAAAATCCTGCGCCACTCCTGCTAATGTTGTTCGATCGTCCATGCTTTTCGAAATAAAAAAGCATACTTGCGTTTGTTTTACGAGGGCCCGTTTTCCAGATATTCGCCGATCTCCTCAGGGTACCGTTAGTAATTATTGTTAAGAATATCAAGGCATACACCTACTAATCAAATTAGTTCTAATGCAAGTTTTTAGAATTCAATTGCTGTGAAATTACATGCGATCTAGAGTGCTTGCCATTCTAGATTACCAGCCAAATATTAATGCTGAATAATTCATGCTGAAACTTTCGTGGTCTATTTTGATGGGAATTTTCATGTGCATGAGGATGAAAATTTGTTGATTCTGGAAATAAAAAATCCTACGTCAAGTAAAACATAGTTCGTCGGTCAAGAACATCTTTTAAGAAACCGTGATCGTTGCCTACTATCTGCAAAATACTATCTTCTGTTCTTCGTCTCTGGTTGTAAACTGTGGATGATTTGTAAATGAAAAGGATAATGGTAGTCCCTTAAAACAGTGGTTTTAGAAGTTCTGGAGGCTCGACTTACTTTTCCTGTCCTTGTATCTCCATTGTTTTTTCTTACGGTTTATCATTATCATGATTACGATTTCTGGGAATGTCCAACAAACCTGGTAAACGAACTGGTTGCGCACATTTGAGAAAACATTACGATGTACCTGTCGTCTGTGGTATTCTCGAAATTCTTCTACTGAATTTCCATCACAAAATCCTTAAATAAAATGCATGTCAACGTATTCTTGATTAGAGAACTGAGAGTCAGTTGTGTAGGATTTAAAATAAGGGTAATTATATACCCATATCTCCACCACTGGTTTCTGTAATTAATCGCCATATTCTCTAAATCATGGAGAATCCTTAGCTTATCCTGTGTGCCCACGTTCAAAATGTGTCTAGGCAGCTGTTTAGGAAATATTCAAAATAATATTATATTTTTATCGAAACTTGATAGCTTCTCCGGAGTATAAATACTTTTATTTAGAAATTATTATCATCATCAGCAGAAATAGAGTACAGCATAGATCCCCGAGGAACAGCGGCGTTTATTGAAAATACGTCTGATGAACAGCCTTTGACTACAACAAACAGAGAACGGTCGTCCAAAAAAGTTATTCAGCCCACTGGCGGTAGGCCAGGTGGTAGTCCATAAGCATCAAGCTTGACCAGAAGTCCCTCATGCCATACTCAATCGAAGGCTTTCGATATGTCAAGTGCAAACAACACGGATTTGCCATGATTTTCAGTTACTCTGTTCCACAAGTGTAATAGTATAGTACAGTACCGATCCTTGGAAGCATTGCATTTTATTATAGTATTCAGTCCAGTGTTCCAGCTTGGGCCGCAGAAATCGGTCTATCGCTTATGACGCTCGCTTGCAAAGTGGTTTGTAGTGCTAGAAAGTAGATCATTGTTCTGAAGCAGAAACAACAAGATACATTGTATTGTATATTGAAGAGCTTGGGACAATAAGGGACCTAAGCCACAGTTCAATTAAAATCTAGATATCCAATGCATAAACCTAAGTACCGAAGATATCTATGCTCAAAATTATTTATTCTGCTTTTGGCGAACAGGTGTCGCCGGCAATCTCTGAAACGCCTTATTGACAGAGCCATGTGTTTCTCACAATTTTACATTAAAAAAGTCATGAGCCACTCAAATACCAAGATAGCTACCAAGCCAAAACTGCGCCGGTACTCTGTAACTTAAACATGTCAGCGTAGTGGGCACGTAATTGTAGGCACCCGAAACGGCCCGATCGTCATGCTCGTCATGGTGACAGAAACACGTTTCTATCTCTTAAGGGTTACAGAGTTACTCTGATGAGAACCGTGGCCATTTCAGTAACACTGAGGATGGAAATGGATCAGAATTAAGTTGAGATAACAGTGTAAAAGACAGAGTCTACAGTTCAGATGACAGCAGTACTGATAGCGAGTCTGAACGCAAAAATCACGCACTATATGAGTCGCTTATAACCTTATTGCTATTACATATGCAGGTTATGCTTTTTCAGCGTATTTTTCATTTTACTTTCACCATATTACTATACTATTTCACTGTAATATTAACCTGAACAAACACGGCTACTTAAGTTAGTGCACAAAATTAATATGCATCAAAAATATGAAAAATACTGTGGAAAAGGCCTATGCCCTTAATCACGCAAAAAATTATATGTCTGGCTAAGTAACTTCTTTAGACGTTCGAGAATAGCGTATCTTTTTAGTAAAGTTCAGTTGGTTGTAAGCAGAGGCAAAATGGCTACTCATGTGAGTGCAAGAGGAATTGCAGACACCTAGTTCAAGAAACATACTTATTTTTTAACATTAAAGTTGTAACAGAAAAGAAGAGGTACAAAAAAAACTTGGAATCCACAGACGACAGTGGCGAAAATACAGACGTTAACGAAGAAATCAATCTGGACTGAAACATAAAATCATGTATCGTAATATCAAAAAAAATGTTCTTACAAAAGGCAGTAAGCCACAGTTATTCGAAAAAAATTATAATGCGAAAATTCGACATGGTTTTCCTTTAAAGTATACATCAACTCATAGTTCCATCATTAGTGAATATATTGTAGTAGTTCATGTCAGATAATATATACAGGGTGAGTCAAGCTCGACGCCTCGGACTCTTGTGACCAAACGATACCACCTTTCGAAAAATCGACTTTGCCAGTGTATTTTAAAAATAATGACTTTTGTACAGGATGTCTAATAAAAGCGTGACATATCAAAGTTACGTTTTTTTAAATGGAATGCCCTGTATATTATTGCATATTTAGATTTCTGGATGTATTTTAGTATGACTTTATGTATCAGACATGGGACTTTAAGCGAACCGTTTAGGTGCAAATCACAACTTTGGGTATAGGTAGATGTCAGAAAAAATTGAATATCGCAGCTATTATAAATCCTAGAGGGCTGTGACTTTGTCGTGTTACTAAGCATGAAATGTGTCAGCTTACATTAGATGGTCGGGTTCGAATTACATTTGTACTTGGAGAAATCGGTAGATCAATTAAGGAAACTTCAATCAGAGGTAACTTGATTTTTTCAAACAGGAATGCATAATCTTTTATACGATCAAATGTGCAATTTGATAAGCTTTCTAATGATATGCGGTTGTAAATATCAGTCTCTGGTAGTTTTGATTTAATTTCAAATTTTCAGTAAGACCAGTGTTTTTCAAATTTCCTACTTATAAGCAACTTAGCAGGCCATGAAATATAAACAAAAAACTGTTCAGATGGAACAAAACAACTAACTTAGCAGATAGTTACGGACGAACGAGAGTAATAGGACAAAGTTATAAACATGACTTACAACAAATCAATTAATTCTAACCAGATATAGCAGACATAACACACCTAAGGTCAAAAAGCAGCTGGAGTACGACAGAAATGGATATTTTTCACAGCATACCGGCTACTACAATATTCTTAAGATTGACGATTCACAAAACCATTGTGAATTTTGAAGTGCAAGGAAATCTACCACATAATGTTGCTGGCAGTTTAATAGGTTCAGAATAAAATTTCACATTTAATTTAAAAAAATAGTAACCGAAAACCGATGTCCCTGACTTGAGTTCTGCAAATTCTTCAATACTCATAAGCAAGATCGCCAAAAATGAAGAATAAATTAAAAATCTGCTCAAACTGTTAAACATAATTTACCTGGCAGATTAAAACATGATCTGTCAGTATTCCTTTTTTGCGATCTTGCTAATAGATACTGAAAAATTTAAAGGACGACAGTGAGAGGTATCAATACTTTTGACTTTGACGGAAATGACAACTGTTTTATACCATTAAATGTGAAATTGCGTTCTGAAAATATTAGACTGACGGCAACGATCGCTGAAAGTTCTGCTTTCATCTCAAAGTGTTTAGTGATTTTGGAAATTTTCAATCTCTAGTACATTGCAGTCGCTAGTAGGCTGTAAAAATTATCCATTTCTGTCGTACTTCAGCTTCTCTTTAACCTTAGACATGTTACCGCAACTGTTTCTGGTTAGAGTTGATTTGTTGTAGGGAATTTTTATAATCTTGTTCTTTTACTCTAGTTCTGCTGGATCTTTTTGCTAAGTTAGTTGTTTTTTTCCATCTGAATACGATTTTGTTTATATCTCATGGCCTGCTAGTTTGTTTATAGGTAGGGAAATTGAAAAACACTGATTTCATTGTAATCTCGAAATTAAATCAAAACTACTAGAGATTGATATTTACAACTCCATATCATTAGAAAGCATATCAAATTGCACATTTGATCGTATAAAAAAAATTATGCATTCCCATTTGAAAAAATCAAGTTACCTTTGATTGAAGTTTCCCTAGTTGATCTACCGATTTCTTAAAATACAAATGTAATTCGAACTCGACCGTCTAACGTAAGCTGACACATTTCATGCTTAGTAACACGGAAAAGTCACAGCCCTTTAAGATCTATAATAGCTGCGATATTCAATTTTTTCTGACATCTACTTAGACCCAAAATTGTGATTTGCACCTTAACGGTTCGCTTAAAGTCCCATGTGTGATAGATAAAGTCACACTAAAATGCACCCAGCAATCTAAATATGCAATAATATACAGGGTATTCCATTTAAAAAAACATAACTTTGATATGTCACGCTTTTATTAGATACCCTTTATAAAATTCATTATTTTTAAAATGTAGCCCAACTCGACCCACATACAGCTGCAAAGTCGATTTTTTGAAAAGTGGTATCATTTGGTCACAAGAGTGACCTGTATAGGAAACCGTGATTTCAGGATTTTGTCAAAACCTTCAAACCCTGTTTTCTCAAAATCAAGTGTGGTGATCCGGAACGCGCTCCTGGCTGTCAAACGTTAGAACGCACCTTTAGCTGTCAGGCTGCCAAAGTTTGACATTGACGGCAATGACAGATGATAGAAGGAAAAGATTAAAATTTGGTGTTATAATATAAGTGTACGAGTGTAGTCATTTGATGAAGTTCAGTTAAGTAATTCATTTGATTATTACTACAGCCTATATTGTTCAGATATTTTGATACTTGTCAGATCATAAGTGACTTTCTATATTAATTTTCAATCCGTGTTAATTGTCAATCCGTGTTCACAGAAAAAGATATTGTTCTGTGATGCTTTTGGTTGTTGTGTTTGGTCACTGGAATAAAGTAGTGGGTTGTGATATTCGTTGCCATAGTTTTGTTGAGAGTTTGTTTATTAATGACGAGAGGGGATTGTTTTTGAAAAACGTAACAAGCGGGAGACCAAAATTTCAACAGAAGGGTTTTTGAGTCTTTTTCACGAATATCTGCAGGTATGTTGTCTTTTGAGTTTGTATTATTAACTAATGTGGTCTGGCTACTATTTTTGGAGTGTTTCACAAGGTATATACTATACATCCTGCTTTTGAGACGATACTATATGGCGTTGGGTCTCTGATTTCCGTCTACTAGGTATTGCAGGCTAATGGTGAACAGAGATAACTCTGTCTTATTTATCTGTATCTATTTCAACCTTTACTGATTTCTCTTTATTTATATATGATATTTATTTACGGAAGGCCGATGCCTGGTAACAACCCAGGTCGAACCTATTCCAATTATCTCCTTTATTTACTCCTTTATATGGTTGGTTATATTTATTTATTTATATATGCTGATATTTTACACTTTTCCACATTCTATCCATATTTCTCTCCCTGACGTTAAACAGAGATCTAGCCCACCATGTATTATTATTGTTATTATTTATCATTTAGACTGTGAATGTTAACCATTTCTTTATTATACAAATATCGATAACAAGAGCCAGTTTACCACTATTATTAAGACATGTTTGAATCGTATATTTCAACATATCAATATAAATACTTCACCAGTAAAATATATGAAATACAAAGCACTCATGATTTGATAAATACAAGAATCAAGTAATAAACCATAACACTCAGCACTCATGATTAATAAATACAAAACAAATGTTAAGAAACAAATAATAAAAAAACCATATCATAACATCTCTGTGTTTGATTTCATTCTCTCTGAGTTGGTACACATGCATGCTAAAAGAATCTGGTTACCGTGGGCACGCATACAATACGTTGGGTTCTAAATTCCACCACTAGACGTCTTGATCACTTTGGCTATTTCTAAATTTGGTATCGGTTTTGACAGTGACCAGTTGCTCACTACACAAGTCAGTGTGGTTTATGTCCCTTATTGGTCCAAGCTCTTCAATTAATAGCACCAAATCAGTACATACTGACCAAAATCGATGTTGTCAGGCGCTCCTCAAACGAACCTACTACCAATTCGCAAATTGTACTCAGACCAGGGTCACTACCTTTCTGCTGCATGACTGAATTGGTAACAGACTAAGTGGCAGGTTCACAAAATACAATAAGACGATACGTTGAAAGTAAAACTCTTAAATAATAAAAACAAATGTCAAGTGAAGTACATGATGGTAAGCTAGCGTCCTATTAACGAAAGCTTCAAATGAAAGAGAAGGGCTAGGATCCCATGGGAAATGAACATTCGCAATTCAACTCCCGTGTTCCAAAATAATTCTCATATTTTCTGAGCGTATCCCCGGAAAGCTTCCTGTCAAAGGCTTCGTCATATGTCGAGGTCAAGCCACTATCCCGCCGGCCGTATTGTCATTTAGTCTTCCTAATTGGGCCTGTGTCCGTCCCCTACGGGGATCAAATATGTCCGCCCCGGTTATCCTGTTGAAGCCTGGAGCGTTGACGAAAGGACCACTGCCCGACTTCTATCCGATTAGGGTTTTCTTAAATAATTACCTCGTTACAGATGAGGGAGGATAAGGGCGATTTCTGACGTTGTTGCCAATTTGTACTCTGATTTCGCTGATTTTAGGATTTGAGTTTGGCCATTGCAAAACGGCCTGTTTTCATCATCATCGTGACAATATCTTAACAGACATGTTGTGAACTTGTAAAATGCATTAGGTCGGAGCTAGAGTATTGCCAACATGAATACTATCAATAGCTTTGAAAACTGTATCTCGCCATCGCTCGCGATTTACTGTCAGTTCAGTGGCGCTCTTGATATTGATATCCAGCAACTGTTTCGTCGTATCCACCCAGCGTATAAGGGAATGGCCACGGCGCCGCCCACTCGGGGCATGACCCTGAACTAAAAGTTTCTCCATAACATCGCTTCTGTTAATATATCCGAAGAATATAACCTTCTCGTCGACACAATGGAGGATAGTCTCTTTGGATTGCCGAGCTCATCTAGTATGGAAGCGTTAGTTCGATGGGTGGTATAAGGGACTCTCAGCATTCGCCTCCACGTCCACATTTCAAAAGCATCTATGTGAGCTGGATCTGCCTTTTTAACAGTCCAAATTTTCGAGGCATACAAAAATATGGAGAACACAAGGGACTGAACCAGCGACATTTTGGTAGCTTTACTGATGTTATGGTCACGCCATATTTTAGTAAGCTTTGTCATAGATACACATGCCTGTTGAATGCGCCGTCGAATCTCATTTTCACAGCTACCCGAATTGTCGATCAAAGTACCGAGGTACACAAAGCTTTGAACTACTTCACAACGACCTCCTGATTTTATTTCTCGATGATTATCGTGCTCTCTATTTACGATCATAACCTTGGTAGTTAATACCAAGACCATATGCTGCACTGTATTGTTCTAAGATGGTTAATAGAGCTACTAGTTCTTCCTGAGAAGCAGCAATAAGGGTTATATCGTCAGCAAATCTGAAGTTGGATATTTTGCTTCCGCCAATAGTTATACCGTCATTCCAGTTGGCCAATACCTGTCTCATCTCATATTCAGAGTAAATGTTGAATAACGTCGGAGATAATAAATATCCCTGGTGAACTCCTTTTCTGGTTGCTGTTTGACCAGACAGGTTACCATATCAATTCTTACACGAGCCGAGCTAGGTTCATAGAGTTGTAGAGTGGTAGTGGTAAGGGACCCCCATAGAGATAAGGATTTCCCACAGTTTAGGCCACTTTACGTTATCAAACGCCTTAGAATAGTCCACAAAGCAGATAAGAACTAGCAAATAAGGGAGAGTTGATAATGTAAAAGAGTACTGATTAATAAAGCAATTAACATTTTCACTACCAGCGAAAGCTGGCTAGATGGTAGAATTGAAACAACATACAGGGTGTTCATTCGAAACTTCCCACCACAGATTTATCGAAAACCACCGATACGCCGAGATACATCAAAAGATTTGTCAAGGAGGACATCTTTATCACCAAAAACTACTTCACCCTCTTATACTCTCTGCCCCCCAGAGTCACCCCTTTAAAAATTTTAAATGACAAGGGTCATCGTGTAATAGCTTTTTTCAAAAGCATTTCGAAGTCCTTTACTTTGACGTTTGATTTTTTAAATTCAAAATTTGTGGACCAAATATCAGGAGTTATCCTAAGTGGAGCGAAGAACACGCTGCTCTCTGTACTATGTGCAATGCCGGTGAACCGTGCAGCAGGGCACAACCACAGCATAGTAAACAAGCAGCACAATAACCCAAGTTGGCGGAAATTACACGCGCATCCCCACTTTTGGATGATTTTTTGTAGGGATGCTAACGATACTTCAATACTTGTACTTCTGCACTAATATCGAGTATTTTTATCTTAGATACTTTTTGAGCGATATCAAACTGGTATCGATACTTTTGTAGGGGTATCTGTATCGAAAATAATTATATAATTATTGAGGGGTGTAATCAATTGCACAAAATTCTTTGTACGAAAAAGCGCGCCTACTTGGCTAAAGAATATCGAGCAAAATCATCCATAAATCCTCCCAAGGTCAAATTTTGTGGGAACCATTTTTATATAGGAAATCCTCAGAGATATTGTGCTGGTTGTTTACTATGCTGTGGCACAACTTTGTCGCCAGAATGCAGTCATCCTTGGTTTTCTTTGTGTATTGTGTAATGGAATACCAGCTCGGTGTGTGGAGCAAATATTTGCACCGACCCCAGCAGATCTGGTCATCAGAACTACCCGGCAAGAAGAAAGTCGCTGCCACAGACATGCTAATTGTGGTCCCTTTGTTATTATTATACACGTTTGGTGCTATCCACTGGAAAGTGAACGAGCTGAAGGAAATCGACACGAAGACCGGCAAAAGGATGAATATGAAGAGACGTCTACATCTACGTGAATATGGCGTGGCAGGGCGTGGACTATTGAGTTTGGAGCGTTTGAAAGAAAATAATAGTATTTTAGAAAACGAAGTGATTAAGCCATTACTAATTAATGGAAAATTGACCTTGACATACCTTTGAAACAAGGTATTGTATGATTTTAAAAGATAAATTCAAGTTGTAATTTAAAACGGATTTGTCTTCCATTCCATCAATAAAATTTCGTTTTATCAGGATTTTGGTTTGGAGATCTGCGTTTTTAATAAAAACCTCTAAAATTCAATTTATCCTTGATACATTGCACGAATTGCAATTGCACATGGTGCGTATGGTCACTTTATTAGATTACCCATCTATCAGCACCCCAAATTAATGTATCTAATTACCAATAACCTTTTATAACAAAAATGTATTCTTAATAAAGTTTGTCAAATGTAATAAGAGCAACGAATATTGTATACGATAGCTCACAACATACAAGCACTTAAGTGATTGTGTACCTGAAAAAGCTGGTTCGTGTGGACTAGATATCGAGCATCTTAGCGAGTGTAGGCTTAATGGTTATAAATCGTAGAATTATCAAAATCCTAGTTAAAGGGTCAGGACACAGACAGTTATATGTACATATGTATTGTATTTGCCATGTAAAACACGGATTCCCATTTACAACCGAACTCACTTGTTTTTTTCAAACTACATACACAGTGCTTCAGAAGGCGATAGTTAAGACCTTAATGAGTGACACTCAAGAGCGACTTTTTCCAGAAAAGTTGTATAGTGTGCAAAAAAACTCGCAATGCAAAATCATACATTCTTCAAATGTCTGTAATTTAACAACCAAAGACGGTATCAAGAAAAGACCATCACAATAACAAAGCGCAAGCTTTTTTCTTCATTTTTCTTCTTGAATCATTACTGTAAGTTGACAGGTAACGTCAGGAGGTTCGAAATACGAAATTCATCTTTATGGACCTTACCTTTGGAGCTTTTGCCCTTACACCTTTGGATTTTTGGACTTAAATTCGTCATCTTAGACACACACACTGGAGAAGGGGAACAGGCGGCCACCCCTCCTCGCTAACACGGGAATAGGTATTTTCTTGGATTCTCAATATCGCGCGCTATACCCTAGACCCATAATCTTAGTCAGTTAAATTTCAAAACATAGCTGATGCTTAAAATGAAATGGTAAACATTAACTACTTCAGTATTAATGTTCTCCTGGTAAAAATCTGGTATAGTTTCAGTTATAGAAAGAAATAGCTCCCGCGACTACATAAAGTGTTTTACAAAATTGAATGAGGTAGTCTGTCTGCCGTCCCAGCAATTTTTAATGGATTACTCCGCATACTTGCGGTAATATTTTTTGCAAAGGTTCTATGCCAGGTTGAGAGAGAAGCATGCGTTTATTAGTTGATTTATAGCTCTAATAAAATGTTATTCCTAATTTAGTTTTATCCATTATACAGGGTGGCCCACTTTTTGGTAGCAGGACTTTAACCTTCGACATAAAAACTGATTTTAAGGTGGAAATTTCATATAGACATGGTTGCGCAACAACTTGTTTTTAAGATACAGAGTGTCAAGGTTTGTAAATAATGGATTTTTTATTTATTTCTCAAAGATGATGCAGCCCATTTTTTTTTGTAATTTGAAAGTGTTGTTCTTGTTCGCTGCAATAACACACTAAGTCAGCACTAACTAGAAGATAGTTATCATTTCCAGTAACATTTCGGGTGAGCTGTCCCACAATTAATCATAGCAAAAAATACACGTCACTGACTTTAAGGAAAATTAAATATAATTTTTCGGATCAAACAGATGAAAATACTACTTTTTCCTACGGCCTTTTCGTATGTCACTTTGGTTACGAGGAAAAAATAAAAATTATTTAATATTCTGTCGGAGAAAATGTTGAAACAAAACAAGTTAACTTTGTTCCTCTCATTGACAGGTCGTAATTCAAAGGGCGTATTTTGTATCCAAATTCAAGCACAAAAGTTTATAAACTGGTTTTCAAGACACAGTTTATTTGAGCTTTTCTACTTGAATTTGGGTCATAAATATGCCAGAAAAGCATAATTGACTTGTTCTGTTTTAACATTTTTTTCGACAAGCTATGAAGAGGTATTTATTTTCTTTCCTTGGAAAACAAAGTGAGATATGAAGATAATTTAAGAGACAAGAAAATTAGTTTCTGATCTGTTTAATTTAAAAAACAGAATTTAATTTTTTGAAGGTCAGTGGCATACATTTTTTGCTAATATTAATCGTGAAACTGCCCCCCGAGACTCCACTAGAAATGCTAATTATCTTCTGGGTAGTGCCAAATTGCAAAAAAGCCACTCCATGATCTTTAAGGAATTAATAAAAAATATTTTTTCCAAACTATTTGAAGACGATGCTGTTGCGTAACCATGTTTACATGAAATTTCTATTTTACAATCAGTGTTTCTATTGAGTCCTGCTATCAAAGAACGGATCACCCTGTATGCTTTGAAAAATTCTGCAGATGTTGTCTAAGTGCTAGTAATTTTTTTTTTAATAAATTGCAGACCACTTAAATTTTTTGCAGATTCTGAGTTTTTACATAACGAAAATAAGGTTTCATATCCTCGCTTTCAAAAACTAGAAGTTGAAGTTGCGTTGTAGGAATGTAAATTATAGTGATTTTACAGCTTACCTATAGTAAAATAAACGTATTTATTCTTACAGTTAACTAGCTACATATTATTAGATTACATTATTATCTATAGCTAGAAAAATAATCTTTAACTTGCACTGGCAACACTTTTTCATTTTCAGGCCAGAAGGAAAACCTGTATCTTATAGTTGAATCTAATTTTCAAGATCCTCAAGTTTTTACAGGTGTACTTGTACTTTCCTTTTGTTTGTTGTCTTGACCTTCTTTCTTTAGAGACTGTTCTGTTTTATTCTCGACTTTATTTTTTGGCTTCTCTTCAGGATGCCTAACATAGAAAGCTTCCCATTCGTCATTGTTTTCACAAGTCCATCGGTTTTCTTCTTTGCCGTCAACAATTTTCGTGCACCACGTACCTAGAAAAACCGTATGCTTTGATTTTAATTCTCCTTTTTTGGGAAAAAAGGAACAGGGACAGGGGCGGGTAGATGGTCTCTCTAAGTTTCTCATGGCAAAAGCTTTATGGAATGATTGCACCGACTTATGTTATACAGGGTAATCAGCTTATACTTCGAATTTTGATACCTTCATTATTATGAGAGTTACAAAAAAACTTTACAATAAAAGTTGTAGGTAAAGCTGAGATCTACATTTTGAAATTATTTTATAATATACAGGGTTAGTTATTGGTAAAGTCATGGCCTACCAAAGTTGTGTTCTTTCAAGTGGAACACCCTAAATATTCTCCTAAATTTGAATTGTGTCCGCTCTCCCTATTCCGAAAAAATAGGGTTTTATCAGGTTATACAGGGTAATTTTGTATGATGAAAATCTTAATAAACTTATCACTCTGTATCTTAAAAAATCAATAATTGGAGGCTAGATTCTCAATGCTGGAATAATTTCGTGTTTGTCTAATAATTCCCAATAATAGATGCTGCTTAGCGAATAAAAAAGTCCGATAAGAAAAGAGAGCTTAAAACAACATTTTCATCCATATTCTTCGTCCCGTCCCATTGATCTTCATCCAATGTGCTGTCTAATAAAAAAACTACAAAATTCTATATTTAACACAAAATTTTCTACATGATATAAATTCCTTGCACCTGCATGAGCATAGTGCCTGTAGTTTTATTCCAAACTCTATTCTTATAAGAGTATAGCTTACCAAAGTCGTCCTGTAATACACTGGTTGCTTGTTCATTACAAACGCAGTCTGGTTTAATGACCATATTGCATGGTAACAAAGACTTTAGTATGGTTCCATGACAATATACGACGCCTGTTTCATCTCGTTTTTGTTCATAGCCTTCAGTGCATTTACATTCTGACAGTTCGTCAGCTGTGGAACAGGCCAGGAAAAGCAAAAAAGTCACGAGAGATTTCCTGCAAGCAAAGCAAAATTGTGTAATCAGATCCAAATACATCAAGTGTGGGATGACTAAAGGGTTGGTTTGTGATTTGGAAAGGAATATTCGCAGACCAAAGGTTTTGTTTCGTCTTGAGATTGTAGTGCTGTGTGTTTATTGTGTCACATTATTTCTATTTTAAGACACCGTTACAATGCTGGTTTTTATTTTGGATAACAACTCAATTGCAATAACAGTCTGTGTCCTTTAAGATTTCAGAATCACCAGTTTAGTTCATAAAAAGAACAAGAGCTTTTTTCTGGAATAGCTGTCAATCAATGCCACTTATTTCAAATTAATTCTTTTTTCAAACATTTTGTAGGTACATAACTATAGATGTCGACGAAACGCTTGTATTTTTTCAGATTGATTACAGCCTAAAAACTGCAAAAATAGTTGTCAATAAAGCCTTGAATTTTCCATCCTTTGAGAGATTTTGAAACAATAATGAAGAATTCTTACATGTACAAAACATCATGGAGATCGAATACAGTTATGTGTACTTTTATATCTCAATTTATTTTTAAAAAAGCTTATGGAGTAGATACAGTATTTTAAGAGCATTTTCAATGACATACACATTGCCGGGTGTATTTGAAGGAAGAATACAAACCAACAACGGTCAAATTTTTTGATCAGTCATGAAAACATAAACATTCGTCAGTTAGCGATTCACCAGTTATACCAGTACCTGGGTAAGTATAACTCGACAAATATAGGAAAAGACTTGAGAATTTCGCCGGTTGCGCACACGAAAGAGTGAGAACGCATTCGGCGCAAAAGAAATAGAAACACAGTGTACACGTATACTCTAAGTAAACAATTAAACTTAGGAAAAGATTTGCTTTGTTAAAAAAGGTGCTCAATATTGACGACAAATAATAAATAATTATTAGGTAGATGGCATTAAAATGTCTAAAATTCTGAAAGTTCACTTTTACTCTACTGAATCACTTTCCGAATCTGAAATTAGATTTTCTATAAATTCTGGATCATCATTGTCACTGTCTTCCTGCAAGTTTATTAATAGATTCTCCACAATCACATCCAGAAATGATTCTTTTTCAGTTAAATAGCACTCTTCTTGCGAAAATGTAGAAAAAAACTCATCACAATATTTTTCTAAATGCTTAAAATTGAAATTCACGTTTTTTTTCTGCCACATTTTTCTTTGGGAATGCCCATACTAATTCAATTAGATTTAAGACGGGGTGATACGGTGGAAATCGTAAAGCAGCATGGCCTGCTTCAGTCATAATTTTATCTATTCCATAGTTTTTGTATTTGGGTTTATGCATTTTAATTAAACCGTATAATTCAGCTTTTAACATGTCTTCCGAAAATTGAATATTGCGCTGTCTTAACCACCCCTTCATATTATTTTTTCTGGTTGCCGTAGTAGGAATTTGTCGCCTTCAACATTATGATAAGGCGCGTTATCCAGAACTAATACACTGTTTGCTGGTTTATTTGGACAAATTTTTCTTGAAGCCATTTTTTTAAGTTGTTACAATTCATTTCGCTGTGATAATCTCCCGGCTTAGTGCCAGACTAAAATTTTAAACACGCATATCTTATAAAACCCATATCACTTATTCACCATATGTGATTTTGCCCAGGGTGTACCGTTCCGCTACGAAATATTTGATGTAAATGGAAAATTTTTTCGCTGTCCACTGCGCATCGAGGGGCGTTCCTTATTTCATATTTCTCATGTCTTTAGCTATTCTTGTCGAGTTGTGCGAATTTCAGGCTCGTCACACTACGACGGTTCGTAAAAAAAACGCAACATAATATTATTTCTGAAACATATGCTGTTTATTTTTTTTTTGATAACTGCACTTCACCTACTCATAAATAGAACCACACACTCCTTAGCATGTATAAGCTGTTTACTAGTTTTTAGAGTTACATTGCAATGGTAGAGGATATCGACCTTCACTGATCTGTCCGAATGAAAATTATATTTTGTTACTTAAAATATGTTCGTAAACTACTACCAACACCCACTCGTACTCCTCATATTTTTGAATATAATGAGACCAGGAAATATTCAGTAATAATAAGTACCTAGGTTAAAAATTAATACGGAAGCTTCCTAGCACACCTAGCAAAAATAGTCCCCAATATGCGATGAAGATCAAGATCGCTGACCTAAATCGTTTGTTTTTTATGTGTTCCAAAACTTAAAATGCAACTGTACTATTAATGGATAAACTTAAAGCCATTGGTTTCCAATATCCCTTAAACATCAGACCCTTCTAGCAAGTGGCAGGAAGGAGGTATATGACTTAATTGTGAAATTTGTTCATTTAAGTATATTGTCTGTTTAGATGCTCTCCTAAGGCAAGCTGATAATCTGTGGCTGATTAACTAATGTCTGATGCCAAATTACAGGGAAAAAAACTACCAGCAACACGCTATCAGAAAAAAAGAAAGGATTTTATCAAAGAGTCCTGTAACATTTTTGTTTCCTTAAAATAAATTATTATTCACTATTATCTTCTCATTTATTTATTATCGGCAGCTGCCTAAACTCACGCATTTGGTTATTAAAAAAATATATGACATTTAGGAACACAGCGCTCCCTACTGTCGATATGTGCTGTTGCGAAAAATATCTTCTTTGTGCATCTGGTGGTTGCCGTTCGAGGGTTGGGGGGGGGGAGGGGTTGAAAACTGTTTCGTCATGCTCTTCGACACATAGCGCCGTTGTGGTTTAGGTTAATATGGTAAGTGCTATCAAAAAAAATTCAAATAATATATGGAGACAACAAAATTCTTCACAATTTTGGCTTTTACATTTTTCGTGTGGGACCAATAGCTTTATAGTGCCCCAAAGTTTGGGGGTCGTTTGTGATTTTTACTAAAATCCGAATGTTATAGCCTAAAAACCAAAATTATGCAGAATTTTATTCTCTCCATAAATCATTTGAAGCTTTTTTCGATATCACCAAAACGAGGCTATTTTTCAAAAATTGTCGCGAAGCAGACCTTTCACCCCCCACCCCTCGAGCGGACACCCCCGGAAGTAGCAAACCTAGGTGTAGGTTGAGGCAATCAATGTCTACCATGCCACCAAATTTCATTTCTTTCCGAACTTTTGCTGTCGAAAGCTTTTAATTACGACGTAACGATTAGAGATTAGTTTAATCTATCAAAGGATAGAAAAAAAGCACCTTTAAACTAGAAAGAAAACTTTTTTTTTTGAAACAAAATCAATTAATACATGGTTAGTGGGAAAGTTATAATTCTATCTTATTTATACATAAAAATTGCACAAAATGCACCAAATTCCTTTTGCCACACTTTTTGAACTTCTAAGAAAAGTTATGAAGGTAGCTGAAACGTTGATAAACAGGTTATTTCAAATCGTCTAATATTATTTTTGGGCCAGTGAAGCGCAGTGTATTTCTAGATACTGTTTGATACGTTTGTTTTTACGATACGCTTAAATTAATATCTTGAGCACCGTTGTGATGAAATAAACAATGTATGTAATCATGTAAGTATGTAAACAAAACACTTCTACCAGACTGTAGTGAAAGCCCGCTTTCAACAAACATATCAGAAAAACCGGCAAGCGAGACGAAACAATAAGTCAAATAAAAGAGAAATGTTACATGACAAACTGTATAGTCAAAACAAAGTTATTTTGGAAGAATGCAAGGAAAACGTAATACCTATATTCAGATTATCAAATATCAGCTAAAAAAATCTATATTCAGTTTTAGGTTAATCCTCATAGCTGTACAGTTGTACATATACTGGGTAGGCAGTCATTATATTTTTATGCTGAGACCGTCATCACTATGTGTTTCTAATATCTTTCTTTTATTATTTTTTTTTTTCGTTCACAGTAGATAGAAATGTCTTCAACTTGCTGTACAACCTCTAGTTAGTTCTGTGATATAATGTAACGCCAAATAGACCCGTCTCGTTAAATTAAAATTTGAAAATGTTGTTTTTTAGGTAAATAACTATATTGGTTTGAGATTAAGAGCATTCATTCGCTATGAGTACTAACTTTATATGAACTTTATTCTAGACTTTAGAAGAGGTGCAAAGTATAAAAATAATCTTGCAGTTGTTTATAATGTTTTTATATAAATTATATAAACTCACGATGGGATGTAAAACACGTTGTAGCATAGCAAATCACAAGATATTTCTGAAGCTGTAACGTAGCTAAACGCATTCATGATTTCTGAGGTTAGTTTAGAAGGTTACTTTACAACCTCAAACACCACAATCTATCTTGTAAATCTATCCTATTGGGATTACCAATGTAAAAGATTTTTCCAGTATGAGACGCGAATTATGTGTGAGTGGAAGACGGCTGTCGAATGGTACGACTTAACTCTTTTTCTACAATGAATCAGGGAAATATAATAACAATAGTATTTATTCACCATAATTACAACGTACTATGCAGTAAATAAATACAAATAAATCCACAGTAGGCATTGCCTGTGGGTGGATATAAAATGTGATCTAAAATCTAATTTACATTAATTTAAATATTTTCAAATATACATATACAAAATATTAGTACAACAAATTTTATTGACTAATAATATTAGATATAATCGTTCGTACTATAGAGTAAATCCATTCTTTTAGTTTTTGTTTAAAAATTTTGCCAAATCTGAGGGACCTTATGGTTGATGGTATACCACAATATAATTTCGGAGCTAAATCGTAAACGATCTTTGGAATATAGTTTTGTGAGGTCGAACTAAGTTTGATGACCATATTTTAAGTCTAGTACTATATACACGTATGTGCTCATATTTAATTTCATCAACACAGATTTTGTGGAATAAATTGATAGTATGCACGAATAAGGTTGCCTAGTATCGAGTATCTTTGCTCCTTGGTATAAATTGTTTGACGGATAGAGCCTAGATTTATGAAATATCGATTTCAGCACGTATTTAGATAGATCCCCAAGCTGGTATTCCATATATTAGATGTGTTTCAATTAAAGCATGATATAATATTTTAAGAAAATTATCTGTTAGATTATTGGATACAATTTTAAGCTTATATGCTACACATTTTTTTCATCACATGTAAAATTTGCTTATCCCATTTTAAATGTGAATCTAGATACGATCCAGGCTATTATAAACAGTAACAGTAATCTCTTGATAAATGAAAACTAATTTCTTTACGTAATCTACATAATATGTATACCAATCACTAATAAACTATAGTAAACGTTTGCTTCCAGTGAACAGTCACACGAGCCGGTGAGCAAAAAGAAATTATAAGTGAAATGAAAGAGAAAAGCTACTCACATGTCGGCAGTATTGTATTTTGGACGACAGTCGAAGAGCTACTGGTCTCGAGTACTAAAAGAAAGTACCGTTCTTCGTCATCGCGGCTGAAGAAGGCGCGCTACAGGTTTTTAAACCAATAATACAGTTGTCATTGAACACTCGTTAAATTTCACCCAGGACAGGTTCGTTAATCCGATAGAAATGTACCAGGGGATAAGAGAAGTACAGCTCCAACTAGCTGCAATCCAAACTCTTTTGTTGGTTCAGATAGAGGCACTCGGAACCAACGGCGATCACATAATATACAGAGTGTCCATTTAGTGTGTAATTCTTTGATATCTCGCAAGGTATACCTGGTAGAAGAAAATGTCAGATACAAAAATGATTTGTTTATTAAAGACGCATATCCTTAAAATTTTTTGAGATATGCAGGGTGTTCCGAGAAAGCAGGATAGTGATCAAGTTGATTTTTTTATATGGAACTATAACTCTTTTTCAGCCCCGTTTAGTTTCCATCGTTGATCTCTATTTAATCCTAAGATACTTCTGGAATCGTTTGCGTACGTCCAAACTGATATGTTCCTTTTCCTCTTCTCAATAATATTATACTACGAGTTACTTGGATATTAAATGAATACTACTTTGGATATTACTAATTATGTGAATCCACAGGGTGTTTTTGGGAGAATTTCTAATTATGGTAATTTCAAAGTCATTTTACTTTGTTTTTTTTTCAAATCTAACACCCTTTATGTTATATTTTAAATCGAATTATCTACTAATACCCTATCTCGTCTTGTAATACTTTATTTCGAGTTAATTTGCCAAATTATAAATTATTTTCCAAAATTTCAGACAAGCATATCCCCGATTTTTATTAATAGAACGCAGTGTATATTTTAATTAAGTACTCCCTAGTAACAGTTTATGGCGTGAATAAATCTCAACTGATGTCCCTAAAATAATATAACCGTTTTCCATGCTAATATGCCATGTATTTCGAATACCGGGTTAGTGAAAAGTACAAGAACGCTTAAAATACACATCCCCAAAGCTTGCGCAGCTGGAAAGATAAAATTCAATTAACGCAGGTTTTCAAATATGCAGAATTCAAAAATTTTAACAGCAATGTTGCTAGATTTATCACTTTTACGTTACACGCATAATTTTGTTATTTTAGATAGAATGCATTACTTATTTTTACTGTAGTTTATTTCTTTACATGTCTGAGCTACACTTGAATTAACTGGTTAGTTTTATATAATTTTATTTCATTTTATTCTTTGTGTTTATTTTCTTATATATTAGTATTAGATAATTACTACTTTTTCATGCAAGTAAGGTTCTACTATACGTTTTACAATCTCGCTTGGAGGGTTTTATTGGCTGGCAAATTTCTCAGGCGCAGGCAGGTTTCTTAGAAAGGACGCGGTACGCGTGAACAGATCTTAAACTTAAGACAAATTATTGAAAAAGCCAGAGAGCATTATTTTCCAGTTTTCATCTGCTTTGTGGACTATTTTAAGGCGTTTGATAACGTAAAGTTGCCTAAACTGTGGGAAATCCTCAACTCTATGGAAGTTCCTTATCACCTAGTGTTGCTCATATAGCAACTCTACGAGTCTAATTCGGCTCGTGTAAGAAACCAGAAAAGGAGTTCGACAGGGATGTGTATTATCTCCGATGTTATTTAACTCTGAATGTGTGATAAGACAAGTATTGGACAACTGCAAGGGCGGTATAACTATTGGCGGAAGCAGAATATCGAACTTAAGATTTTATGACGATACAACCCTTATTGCTGCTTTTCAGAAAGAACTAGTAGCTCTATTAAACATCTTAGAACAACACAGTACAGCGTATGGTCTTCGTATTAACTACAACAAGACCAAAGTTATGATCGTAGATAGAGAGCACGATAATCATCGAGCAATAAAGTCAGTAGGCCGTTGTGAAATAGTTCAAAGTTTTGTGTACCTCGGTTCTTTGATCGACTATTCGGGTAGCTGTAAAAATGAGATTCGATGGCGCATTCAGCAGGTACGTGTGACCATGACAAAGCTTACTAAAATATGGCGTGACCATAGCATAACTGAAAAGCTACCAAAATGTCGCTGGTTCAGTCTCTTGTGTTCTCCATATTTTTGTATGCCTCGGAAACTTGGACTGTTAAAAAGGCAGATCGAGCTCGCATAGGTGCTTTTGAAATGTGGTCGTGGAGGAGAATGCCGAGAGTTCCTTATACCGCCCATCGAACTAATGTTTCCATACAGGATGAGCTCGGTAATCCAAAAAGACTATCCTCCATTGTGTCGATGAGAATGCTTACATTTTTCGGACATATATACAGAAGCGATAATATGGAGAAACTTGTACCTAGTTCAGGGTCGTGCCCCGAGTGGGCAGCGCTGTGGCCGTACCCCTACACGCTGGGTAGATACGACGAAACAGTTGCTGGATATGAGTATCAAGAGCGCCACTGAACTGACCGTAAATCGTGAACGTTGGCGAGCTACAGTTCTCAAAAGTATTGATAATATTCGTGTCGGCAATACTCTAGCTCCGACTTAATGCATTTTACGAGTTCACAACATGTCTGTTAAGACGTTGTGACTATGATGATGATTTCCATGTTCATATGCGATCTATTTCGAATACTGGTTTTGTAAAAAGTACAAGTACAAAAAGTACATAACTTATAAGGCATATAAGATTTATATTTTGAATCAGGCTTCCTTGGTTAACACAAAAGAACGTCACTTAGGGCACGTATTATTTACATTTTACTGACCACTGATTAAGACGGCAACTACAGTTTTTAATGTGTATTGTTACTTGGGCGATTTTATCAGTAGCTTGCATTTGCTTGAATTGATGCCAGTACACGACAGAAAGCTTCAGCCTATTCTCTTGTAAAACCACATTTTTTGTGCAGCTGATCCTCCCAATATGCCCAACGTAATGCACGGAGTGCGAATCCGCTTTCACTTTTTCCTCAAATTCTCAGATTTTCTTTATACAGATATAATAGCGCATTCAACAGGGATACACTCATGCAAGATGGTCCTTTTCAAAAGGCTTTGGCAAGCTTTAACCAACAACCGGCCTCCTTTGATGTATCATATCGGTTTTTATAGGATTTCCCTTTATATTCGCTCTATTATCCGATATTATGTGTACTTTTGTGATGGAAAAAGCATATAATAAGGCTGCTTGTTAGTGTTGAGAGGCCGAATGGAACAACACTGGGCAGTATCAATTTATATATTATTTCATGCTGGTTATAAAAGATGTGGAATAAATAGCTAGGAGCTGTGCCAATGGAATTTCGTCTTCGTTATCCCAATCTTGATCTTTTTACTTCCCACACAGATAGGTGGGAGGTAGTACCTAATATTTGCGAAAATTTTTGATTTTGAGATAGGTAATTCGCTTGTTGGGTATTTTATGACTTATTTCCGTCTGTCTGTCTGTCTGTTGGCGTTTTTCTAGACTCGTCATATCAGTAACTGCTGCATGGATTGTAATGAAATTTGGGTATCGATATTATGTGGGTCGTAGTAGGTAATGCTGCTACAATTGTTAAAATCGGTGCATGGGCGGCAGAGTAATGAGCAAAACTTCCTACTTTTTTTGGGGTGGGTTGAAATTGGGGTGATTAGGGGGTGGGGGTTGTAAGACTGAAAAATTTGTTGTATTCCTAGCGGCATAATAACTTTTATAGGCCATCCGAACACTTCCTTGCATATTACAGAAACCAAGGAACTTAGAAGTTTCTGATGTATGTATGTACATGCGATTATTGCTTTAGATCGTTCTGTATTCTGTAACCTGAGAACTATTGCATTCTTTTTAAATTTTGACACACTACTACTACCGTAGCGAGGATGGTAAACGCCTTTTTAGGAATAGAGTCTGTGGAGACTTGGGGGATTTGGAGGTTCCGGATCGTTTTCCAGATTTTACTTCCCACACCGATAGGGTATAGGGGAGTATTGTGATCGCGAATATTTTCGATTTTGAGATAATATGCTTTATTTGGCGTTTTCAGTGGGTGATTTCTGTAACTCTAAGCGAAGCGATAGCGACATTCTTCTAACGCTTTCGCTCGTTTCGGTATTCCATAAATGTCGTCATTCCGACTCGGATATAACGAACGCAAACGAATAGTATAAGCGGTAGTAATAGTTTTGACGTTATTATTGCTGTGTGTCGAAGTGACAATTTGCTAAAATTTATTTGTGTTCGTAATTAACAGTCAATGAGTCGAAGAGTAAAAAGTAATCCTTCGCAATGGTCGGCATTGCTGGATTTTGAAGAGTCTCATCCAGAGATTTTTAAGCCAGCTGGTGAATGCTCGTGAGTCATCGAGCTACATGCCGAAAGCGTAACGAACCGTTAAACCTCGGTTATGCAATACCGTCAAAAACCGTTTTCGTGAATGACTGGCTTCGTTTTCGCCTGCTTTCGTTACTATAGCGAAAGTTACAGAATTTACCCTCTGATATCTACATAACGAAAATCCATGTCAATATTTCAGTCGGCCTGCCTGCCTCACTGTCTGTCTATTGGCGTTCTTATAGCTGCGAGATCTCAGTAACCGCTACTTGGATTATGATGAAATTTGGGTAGCGATATGCCATTAGGTCGTAGCTGGAATGTTGCTATAATTTTGAAATTCGGTGCATTGGCTGCAAGCTTTGTTTTTAGGCTTTTCAAGAGTTCCTGACTATTTTCCATTTGTCTGTGGAAGGGCTGTGCGTGTGCGCTGAAAAAAATGACCTTGGTGATATCGTGTTCTTTTTAGACCTAACCGAATGTTGCTTTTGAATGTTATATGTGAAATGATTCAATACATACATATTGTAATCCTATAACGCGTAGCTCTGAAACGAGCTTGATTGTGATGAAATTCTGAAACCGTATTACTACCGTAGAGGAAATGGTAATAGTGTATCGTTGCTAGTTGCGCAGGAGAAATCAACAAAAAACGAAATATTTAACTTTTTTAACTTCGTTTTTACATGGTTCAGAGGACCTGTCCATTGCTTTTTGATGAGGGATAGAGAAACTCCAATTTCTTTGTTAGCACGATAACGTGTAGGAAGTACTGACTCCTGAAACTTGAGGTCACTTTTTATCCACCATCTAACGTGTCGCATACATAAATAGTACCGTCACCTTTCAAGATCTTTTCACTCGCTTCAGCTGCTGATTTCTGACTGCTTAGTTAGATGATTGATGGTTGCTGCTGGTACTTCATCGTTGTCCGTATCTTCTTCTGATTCCAAACGGTCATTTGGATATCAACTGATTATATGTATTAGTTCTGTACAGGATTTTTGACCTACTGTGGTGAACTTCAGTTATTTTTTGTAGGAAAAGCTCATTCAAATAGACTCCTTTATTTTCTTTTTTCTATTTGCGACGTTTCGACTTATATTAAGTCTTCCTCAGGCAACAGAAAAACGAAGTTTTCATCGTTGGTATAGCAATAATCATAAGAATTTAACTAGATAAACATAACTGGATCAATAAAACACTGCCAACGGTATGAAATGAGTAATGTCTCCTGTTCCTGTTTGTTTTATTTTAGTTCGTTTTTGTTGTGCGTGTTTTGTGACGTTATATTTTAATACCGTTGGCAGTGTTTTATTAATCCAGTTATGTTTATTTAGTTAAATTCTTATGACTATTGGCGTATTTTTCCGTTGCCTGAGAATGACTTAACATAAGTCGAAACCTCGCAAATAAAAAACAAGGAGTTTTTGTTTGAATGACCTTATCCTACAAAAAATAACTGAAGTATATTAGTTCTTCTGTTGTATAGCATCCGCAAAGAATGAAAAATATATGGTGGCTGTCATTGCCATTGTTCCATTTTTGGAGCAATTTGTGAACCTTGTAACAAGCACCGTAATTAGCACTAAGATTCACGGGGCTGCTAGGACCATTGGAATTATTAACAATACTCAGCAGCAATTTTAAATCGCCAGCGACTTTCTTTAACACCGAGACGTCTAAAAACTTCCTTTAGAGCCACGTCCACACTTGCTATTATTAACAAAATCATATACACCCTTCTTACGTAAAGCAGAATCATTATATGTCATAACATTAATATTTTTTATTATCTGTTAAATAAAATTTACTCTGTTTGTATTGATTACCTTGCCACCACACACGACCACCTTGTATAGATTCTTGATGAACTTTTGATTTACCGCATCACACTACAATTTGCATGCTTTACTAAAGTATACTACTTTCACCACCTATCGAATTTTATGTAAAATGTATATGTATGTATAAATATATCTGAGCTCAGTAGGTTTCTGTAATGCTCCCAGATCGGCTATGTTATTTCTGTTGACTAATATTCTGCCTAATGGTTTGCAACAAAATGTGCTATTATAGTGTTTCAAGTAGATGTTAACCATTAAAATGTATGATAATTTTTGTCAGCTCAATTGGTAAAGTATTATTTTAGACAAAGTACGTTGGCATAACCTCGAACACTTCACACACTTTTAGGCAATCGAAATGTAGATCTTTCATTAAGTTCATAAGCGATTGTGTATGTTACTGTCAGTTGTCTACTACTGAAGCTTCGCCTACTGAATAGAAAATTAATAAAGGCTCGGCAGTAGATAAAATCGTTTGATGTTATCTACCCTCCGATCAAACAATTCCATAAAAGCTCCCCTGCCAATCATATGGAACCAGACATGGTGAAATACGGTTTTCCTAACAATTTACTTATTTGTTAATGGCTGAAAAGTGGTCTAGAGTAAAATTCTAGTTCATACAATTCCAAGGTGAATTATAGTACAGTTCTAAAACAATAGACTGCAAAAGTTCTGTAAAAAAATTGTATGTGAAACTATATGGCAGGCATGGTCCAGGGCATTCCTAAAGAAAAAGTATCTTTCATACAGATCAGTGTACCATATCTGTACACAGTATTATTAACAAAAAGGCGTGTATTTGATCTATATTAGTGTAAGTAGAAGTGAATTAAGTAAGGTAGTGGATAAAAAAAGTGAATTGTCAATGCAAACAGTGCATTCGAAATAAAAATGTAATGAATGAAAAAGTTGTATGGAAAACAATATGGTCCACGACCTTCCTAAGGAGTAAAAATCATTCTCACAGTTCAGGTGTGCCATATCTATGCGCAGCATCAATAACGAAAATAATGTTAACTGGGCTTAGTACAAATAACTATAGCTACCTAACGTGAAATCGCTAAAGAAAGTTTTTTAGTCTGAAATTAAATCATCTCTTCCAAGCTTGGAGATCGACGTGTTCGGGCACACTATCATAAGTAGGGTATGTATAGTATTTTGAGATTTGTCCTACAGTGTAGGAAAGCAAGAGATCATAATATCTTTGCAAAACAACACCTCTCACTTTTGATAAAATGGACAGGCTGAGGTATACATGCACACATAAAACAACTGCTTGGGCGAAGAATATATGCTTTCATTCAAGTATACCATACCTTCCTCTTTTTAAACCAAGAATGTCATATTTTTGATCACACAGCGTTATGTTATTAAGTATTTTTAATTCAAAACTAGGAAAGCCTTAAAAGTAATACGAATACCGAAATATTAAAGCAAGCATATGATAATTTTGAAAACAAAGCAATGAATGTATCATGTATAAGATAATATACAATAAGCGCGCAGTGATCTCTAGCAGCCTTACCATTTAAATTAGAAGATAATGGCTTGAATAAAAAAAGTTTCTTTTCAAACGCTCTACTTCTGGATAGCGGAGCTAGATGACCTAGACGAGAAGAAAATCCTCACGAATTAATTCCGCTAGGCTTTTTTGACTGGAAGAGCTTTAAAATATTTTCATTGTATAGATAAAAAACACTTCACCTTGCGCATTTTTTCCAGTCAAAAACTCTCCTGCTTTTATAACACTACAGCGGGGAAGCGGATTTAATGCCATGATAATTAATTCTTCGACAACAATACATTACTATCGAATTATCTGGCTTGGAGGGTTGTGCCATTTCTATACAAAAGATGCTTAGGAGGGAAAACCAATTTCCTTCTAATCTACCCCGCAAAATTGGCAACCTGATACGGCCCTGTTTATTGGGGGAAACCTCCGAGAAACGAAACTCAATCCTACTCATATTCATCGAGGTAACAATAAGAATGTTGCGTAATTGGCCGCCAGGTTGGGTAAACGCACAATTCCAGATTCTACACTGCCCTGTTAAAACTTCAACAATGAAGATTTTTTGGTAGGCGATATTTTGTGGAAGTTGTGCGTGGGTTAAAAAGGATAACAAGATATACAAGCAAATACGTAAGCTAGATGTAAAAATAATCTACAGACCTATTGCTCTGCTGTCTGTGATTAGTAAAGTGATGGAGAAATGCGTCAACAAAGAGGTCATGAAATACCTTGAGCTACATCACTTAATCAACGATTCTTGGGCAATATGGATTTCGACATCAAAGATCAACTGGAGATCTCCTGACTTACGCATGTGTGGAGTAAACTCGTTAGGCGAGGATCACATCCTTGCTTTCGATATGTCAAATGCGTTCGATCAATAAACTGTAGCATGCGGCTCTCTTAAACAAGCTTTCGTCCTACGGCCTCCCCGCTAAGCTTTGTGGTTGGCTGGCAGACTTCCTCTCAGGTCGGAAAATCTCTGTCGTGGTAGACGGCATTTCCTCTTCCTTTCATAACATCGACGCTGGGGTTTCGCAGGGATTGGTATTGGCTCTGACACTGTATCTTTACAGTGATCTACTCTCTAGAACTCAGGAATATGGAAAAATTGGTGCATCCAAGACCCAGTGCTGCACGATATCAAATGAAAAGTACCCAAGCCGGCACCTGTTTCTCATGAACAATCAGGTTCTGCCAAGGAGTCACTCATTCAAGCTGTTAGCAGTCAACATTACAGAAAATCTGATCTGGCATGTACACGTTAAGTCAAATGCAAAAGCTGCTGATAAAAAGCTTGGGTACCTATTCAAAGCCAGAAAGTACTTCTCACCAGCTAATCTACTCACACTGTATAAAGCCCAGATAAGACCTGGCCTAGAGTATTGCTCTCGTGTCTGGGGAGCTGCTGCCTCTACTACCCTGTCAATAGTAGATGCCATCCAAAGAAGGACAATTCGACTAATTGGTGACCTGGCCTTATCCCGCCACCTCCAGCCACTTTCTCACCGGCGTGCAATTGATAACCTCTCACTCTTCTACCAAACGGAGTCTGCTCCTCTGAGCTATCTTCTATAGTTCCGCCGCTCGCCGTTCCTATCAGACGCATCTACGCGAATGCTGCATTTAGTCCTAAGACGCACGTTCTTCGTACATTAAGAACCGAGCAGCATGACCGTCCATTTATTCCCAGGGTGTCCAAGACTTGGAATGGACTGCCAGATTTATTAGGCCTGCGTGTGTTGGTCCATTCAGATCGCGCGTTAACAAACTACCTTTAACATAACCTTTTCACAGCAGCCGTGGTACTCTGGTATTCGTGCTTTGTCCGTAGGCAAACCACGTATGGTCTGCTCAGTTATGAGAGATCTAGTCACATACTTTTTTTTGACTGGTTTAGGTCGAAGCAAACATGGCTATGACTCCGCGGGTGGGAAAATCCGTAATAATTTCAAAATAGAGTTCCAGCTTTTATCTACCACTTCTACCAGATTTTTTTTAATACTGGTAGAAGATTCAAAGGTTACCAACCGCACGCCAATGAGAAAGGGTCTGGAGGTGGCGCGTTCAGGCTGGGTTATCAATTAGTCAAATTGTCCTTCTCTGGACGGCATCAAGTATAGACAGGGTAGTAGGGGTGCATATTCCCAGAGATGATAGTAATACTCCAGGTCAGGTCTTATCTGGGCTTTATATAGCGTGAGTCAGGTGAAAAGTACTTTCTTGCTTTGAACCCAAGCGTTTTCCCAGCAGCTATTGCAATTGACGCAACGTACCAGGTCAGATTTTCTGTAATGTTGACTCCTAACAGCTTGAATGAGTGACTCCTTGGCAGAGCCTCCTTCTTGTTTGATAGCGTACAATACTGTGTCTTGGAAGCACTCAATTTTACTATATTTTTGAGCCGCCAAGAGATAAAGGTCTCCAGATCACTTGAAAGTGGAGCAGCAGCTGCCAGCCTTCTACGATCCAGCTCGACCATAAATATAGAGTATGATATAAGACAAAAGAATGATTTTAATCACCCCCAAATCGTCACTCATTAAAGAGTAAATTATCTATAATGGAGTGAAGATTTGTAACAAACTTTTAAAATTTTAAAAGATAAAAAAGTTTTCCGTAAAAAAATTTTCTGTTACAAAAACCCCATTACTCCCTAGATACGTTCTATGAGGAGTATGAATATTTCACAAATTTTGTTTATTATATAGCTTTGCAAAGAATAATCTTATGATTTCTTAGACAACAAAGTATATTCATCTATCTATCTATTGCTCATGATACCTGCATGCAAAGTACTGTTATCCATAAAACTATGGATCTGGCTTGTGCAGAACCTCAGCGTTATGTAATGGAAGGAAGTTAAGAAGCCATCTAATGAATTTACACTTTAACATCTTTCGCTACCAGGTTTAGTTTTCGTTGTGCTTTGTTGTTGAGGAAATATTTCAATAACTAGCTGGGTAAGATGGTACATGATATTAAATTTGTCAAAAATTTGGAAGATGTTTAAAAGGAAATCATCTTTTCCAATAACTATACTCACACTATACTAACTCAACTTTTTTATATGAACGAGGCTTCTGCATCATCCTCTGGGATATTTTACAAACCCAAACGATGCTATCCATTGATCCTTTGCTATAGCGGCTACTAAAAAGCTTCTTTAACACGGTGACAGAAAAAATCTACATTGAGATTACACTACACCGCACATCAAAGCAAATTCGATTTAAATTAGTTTCGAATGTATTAAATAAATTCGTTCGAGGGAGATAAGGAATTTTTATTATTATTCTGAGTGAATAGCAGCTTTAATTTGAGAGAGAACACCCTGCCGATAAAAACGGTTTGAGTAAAGAGTAAGGGATGTGTAGAATTATTTTTGTATAACGTTGGAACACAATAATAGTAACAGATTTAAATAAACCAAAAGAAAATTTAAAAAAGCTTTTATTTAAAGGCTCTAAAAAAAGAAAATAAAATTTTCCTTTAAAATTTAACTTAGAGCCTTATTATACACAATTTATGTGATCATAAAAGCTTGTCGCGCGATTTACTTGTGTAAACTAGCAACTATTTAATTGAGTAACTTAATCTCCTAAGTTTAATTGTTTTAAAATATCGGTTTAATCAAATATTATGGTTACTTACGCAAACCTCGCCACAAACTTCTATGATCATATAAATTATGTATAATAAGGCTATAAGCTGATAGTTCAAATTTTGAAGCAATATTTTTTCTTCTTTTTACAACATTTAAAAAAAAGTTTTTTAATAATTTGTTTTTCTTTTAATTTATTTTTTACCTTTTAGTTATTAACCTGCGTTTTTATTCTCATCGAACCCTTTCGTTTAATACCGATACTATAAGAGAGCATAAAAAACCTCGAAAGCTCACCATATTGGATTAAGAGTGGTGTCACAATGCTTTTCTAATTATTATTTTCGGCAAGCCCTTTCATTCAATACCCATATTGCAGATGTGCATAAAAAGTAGCTATTCCGCTATTTTGGATGATCGGCCATATTGGATTTAGAATGACAAGTTTGGATGACAAAACACGATAAGCTCTGCAACGTCATTCTAAATCCAGTATGGCGGATCATCCAAGATGGCGGAATAGTTACTTTTAATGCATTTCTACAATATGGTGAGGTATATGGGAATACGTCGCATGCAATGTTGCCAAGTGTTCGTAAACATCTTGATGTTATAGATGTCAAAGGGAGGATGAACACGAGACTACAGTCTAAAGCCAAAAAAAAGATTACCGAACAAATCAGCAAATCCAACAATAGTAGTTATATCCACATACAAGTAGATGATATTGGAGAAGACAGTACAGTTACCCAAGAGGAGCTACTACTCGACGCTAGAAACAAGCTTGATAGTGAACAGACCAAAACTGAGGAGCAAATACAATGGTAGATGATGAAGTTGAAGCACCTAATGAAGAGGAATCTCCTGTTGAACTATCCAAGGCTGCAGCACAAGCTGCGGATGAAGATGACAGTTTCAATATAGCTGCGAAAAGCCGTCGGAAGATACTGATACTTGGTGATGAGTACGCCAGAAATTTCAGAAAGGTTTTCGAACTATACATAGATAGGTCGTTATTTTCGGTAGAATCTTATGTTAGACCTAATGTTGAGTTTTTGCAGTCAACACGGGATATTTTTGTAAATTCAATTACATACGGTAAGTTTGACTTTGTGATTTTTATGGCAAGTACAAAAAACATTGACAATTCATACTCTCTGACCAAAGGTTTAAGTAACCTTCTATCTGTAAGTCGCACCACCAACTTAATATTATTGTTTGAATTAAGTAACTATTCGGATAAAATCCTCAGAGAAAAGATAAATACTAAAATTAACATGTACAGGAAATTTAACAGAAACACTTCATTATCGTGCCTTTATGACAGTCGGGTAAAAGGATCTAAACAAAGTTTACGTCAGAAAGTCGATGATGTCGCACAATTAGGATTGGAAAATAATTATGATTTTATCTGTTTAAATGAACACTGGTTTCTAAATGAGGAGATCAAATCTGTAAATATGAGTGGTTATAAAGCCATTTCTGGATTCAGCAGAGTGGGTAGAATTCATGGTGGTGTAGTTATCTACGCAAAATCTGACCTGCAAGCCTCTCCGTTAGCCACTGCAATACTTAAAGAGGCTGAAGAAATCCCATTTGAGGTAGCAGGCATATGTTATGATAGAGTGCAAATTCTCACAATTTACAGGTCACCAACTGGTGACTTTTGCAGCTTCCTTAACAAGTTATGTATTACTTTAGACCATTTAGATTCTAGGAAACACATCATTGTAACAGGAGATTTTAATGTTAAATTTGGTAGCAGCGACATACAAGCTAATCAGATTATCGCAGCTTTTCACTGCTATGGCATGCAACACGTAGTTAGAGGCAATACTAGGGGATCTAATTGTTTAGACAACATATTTACGACAATTCCTGAGAAGGACTTCCTTAGGACTGAGATTATTGATACCACGTATTTATCTGATCACAACGGAATTGAATTCGCGTTTAAACATCAAAACAAGCAGAGTAGCTTTAGAAGAGTAGTTTGCCGACCAATAACTGATGAGGGTCTTTTTATGCTCTACACCAACTTAGAAGGTCTAGACTGGCAATATGTAGGTGACGAAAATCTAGATGTCGAATTTAAATTTGAGAAGTTTATATGTACTACCACTGATGTAATCGATCGACCTCTACCGAAAAAAATCGTACTTTTCAAGGTAAGCACAATTGTAATAAAGTTAAATGGTATGACAATGACTTACGAGATATGAGGGAAAAAATAAAATTTCTGTTCGATCTGCACAGAACGAATCCCAACGTTATACAAAAATGGGAAATAAATAGACTGAAAACTAAATATAGAGGAGCAATCGTTAAACGGAAGCAAGAAGCAAATAACAGCTATATCAATTCAGCCACTAACAAGCAACAAGCAATGTGGAACGTCATAAAGGCAAACACCGTAACTGTTGATACTAACGTGAACACAACTTCTTTAAATGCTAACCAGTTCAATTCGTTCTTCACAAATATTGCTGAAGAGCTTCTGGATAAATTACCCTCCCCTACTACATCTCCGTTAACTTTTATGCCCAGAGTGAACAATTCTTGTACTTTTACTTTTCACGAAGTCAGCTATATTGAAGTTAGGGACGCGATCAACTCATTAAAAAACTCTAAGAGCAGCGATGTATATAAGATTAATAGCAAAATAGTAAAAACTATAATGAACTTAATAATTTATCCCCTTACGAAGCTCATTAACATCTGTTTAAAATTAAGTACATTCCCTTCAGCGCTGAAATATAGTAAAATAGTCTCAATTTTCAAACATGGATCCACCAACGACATTTCAAACTATCGCCCAATTTCAATTGTTCCTTACTTTGCAAAAATCTTCGAGATTCTCTTAAAAAATCAACTAAGCAGCTACCTCGAGTGTAACAAAATATTAAATCCTTGTCAGTATGGTTTCAGAAGTAACTTATCAACTGTCGCAGCCATAAACGATTTTATTGATATCGTTAATGATTGTTTTGAAAACAAGCTATATATGCAGGCAAACTTCTTTGATTTGACCAAAGCCTTTGACTGTGTTCAGCATGAAATTCTTATTTCAAAGCTATCGTTTTACTCAACCGTTCTCTCAAGTGTACAGCTGTTAAAATCTTATTTAACCGGAAGGCAGCAGATCGTTGAATATCAGGGCTGCTCATCGGCAGTCACTACAAATTTGCATGGTGTTCCTCAAGGGTCAATTCTTGGTCCACTTTTGTTTCTTTTATATATAAGTGACCTACCAAATTGCGTTTCTAATAGCTTAAACTCAAAACTAATTCTATATGCTGATGATACCACTCTGGTGTCAAGTCACAATTCCGTAACAGATGTATATAATGAGGCATCAGCCCTAAAATGTGATCTTCAGCGTTGGTTCGAAATCAATAAGTTAACTGTAAATCCAAACAAATCTCAGTCAATGACAATCACTTTACGCAATAATGAATCCAGTAACGACCATATCAAATCTGTGAAGTTTCTTGGCGTCTACATCGACAGCTCTCTGAACTGGGACGCACACATCAACTATGTCTCCACAACCTTAGGAAAAGTTATTTATCTGCTACGCAATTTAATAAACTGTGTATCTCAGAAGATCTTATTAACATGCTATCATTCGTATTTCCATACCAGAATGACATACGCTATTCTAGCTTGGGGACATTCACCACACATGTATAAGATATTCGCTATACAGAGAAGATGTATAAGATACATAACAAGTTTGAAGTATAGAGATCTCTGCAAAGAGGAATTTGTCAAACTAGGTATCATGACATTGCCTTGCGCATATATTTTTAGCTGCCTCGTGCACGTGAAAAATAATACTCAGGCCTATACGACCCACCAAGAAATCCACTCACATAATACCCGGCATAAATGGAACATGTGCACAAAACAACACCGACTTGCTAAAACCAGGAATGGCGTCAATTACCATGGCATAAAACTCTTCAATGCAATTCCAGATAAAATAAGGTCTCTTGGTGTTCAAGAATTTAGAGACACCATAAAGTCTCTCCTACTAGGAAACGCCTTCTATAGCATAGCTACAATTTTCAATCCAGTCATAATCGACTTTCTTGATGTCACTGCCACCTTTTTTTAATTGGTAAAACTTTGTCTTGTGTATTTTATTTATAGTGTGTTGATTGATGTCCTTACTACATCATTTTAATCTGTCGAGCCCCGTCTCGTTTTATTATCTATGTTATTTTTTTTCTTAGAAGTGTATGTTGACCTTTGTGTGTTTGGATATTCTTCTATACTACTAGTGATTGTTGCCATTGTCATACTTTTTTTGTCAAACCTTGTCTTTTGTATTTTTATTTATAGTGTATGTTGACCTTTTACATATGTATTTGCACATTTTTCAATATTACTAGTCAACAATAATTTCTCTATTGACCTGTGCAAACACATTTATGTGTACGAGCACCAATACATCATTATAATTATATATTATTATGGGTATTAATGGAAGGGTTTCTTGAGAGTAACGGGAAAAATAATATGACGTCATTTTAAATCCAGTATGGCGGACCATTCAAGATGGAGGAATAGTTATTTTTAATGCACTTCTACAATATGGGTATCAAATGAAAAGACTTGTTGAGAGAAACTCCAAAAATGATGTGACGTAATTCTAAATCCAATGTGGCGGACGTTTTCTATGCTTTCCTATAGTATGGGCATTAAATGAAAGGCTTCGCTGAAAATAAAAATGCAGGTTAAAGGATGATGATTATAAGATCCGTTGCTCTAATCCACCAGAAATTTGCTGTAGAGACCTTGCAACAAAGATGTGTTAAATGAGCTGAACAAAACATAGACAGAGAAAACTAAAAAGTAAAAAATAAATCAGAAGCAAAAAACCTTTTTAAAACCAAAGCTTTTATTTAAATGCTCCAAAAAGAAGAAAAGAATATAAAATATTCCTTTATACTTTTAACTATCTACTAAGTTCTTAATTAAGCTGATATTAGAAAAAACTAAATTTAGGAGAATAAGTTGCTCAATTAAGTAGGAACTAGTTTATTTATACAAGTAAATCGCGCGACAAGCCTTTATGATCATATTATAAATTTTGTATAATGAGGCTATAAGTTGATAGTTGAAATCTTAAAGCTTTTTTTGCATTTAATTTATTTGGAGCTGCGACCTATGCAAAAGATTCTGGGACATTCGAAGTACCTATAGCAGGCACTTTGTAGTGTTTCTTATAATCAGGATATTTACTACAATAAACCTGAGGATACACTTCGTCGGCGTATGTGGTTTTAATAACTCTCTACACCTAATATCATCTACGTTTTCATGTATAAAGGCTTAGGAATAATTATATAGGAAGACCCTCAATAGGCAGATATACCCTTTCCAATAAAGTGAGAGCTCTCACGTATTTGAACCCAAGGTATTTCCGAAAAGGGATTCCCTCTCTTCTATTGTTCGATATACACGGGTAAACTACAGATTACAGTTTGCTGTAATATAGCGAATAGATACTAGAGAGAGGATTCAGGCATAGAGAAAATTTAATTTTAGTGAAGTAGAAAGGTAACCACGTAGCGTGATGAAATGATCCTTTTATGTAGTAGTACTATATAACATTGAGGTGAATGCTCTAAGCATGTAATAGGACAGTGAGCAGAGCGATAACAGTATTTCGTGATTGAGACATTTGATAAACATAGTTTCGTTCATCATGTTAACGAAACGTATTCACCGAATGAAATTAACTTGCTCTAAAAGCTTTGCCAGCAAGGATATGACAACTGTGACAACATATTTTTCCAAATTTTTCCATTACCCTAAAAAAAAAAAATGACGTCAAGTGCTTTGACTTAGTACTTCTCACACTTTACCGATGCTAGAACATAATTTGGAGTTCCTTTATTCGACATCATACTCATCAATGACCGTCAATGACACGATTTCTATAAACCACACGCGTCTTCTATCAATTCTATTCAATCAATTCAATGATTCACAAGTTACACAATACAAATTACAAATCTAAAGCGATACTCGTATGTATACATCGGAAAATTCTAACTCCCATGGTTTCTGCATTAGGCAAGACAATGTTTGGATGGACTTGAAAAAGTGTGTTATGCCGCTGGATTTTTCTTCCACATTCAATGTGCAGCCAATTATGAATACAACAACTATGAATTTTTATAAACCCTTGCTAATTCGCCGCCCATGCACAGATTTTCAGAATTATAGCAGCATTACCTACTACGACCCCACGGCACATCGCTACCCAACGTCATCACAATACATGCAGCGGTTACGAGAGAACGCCAACAGATAGACAGACCGACGGAAATGAGTGACATGGACTTTTGCTATATACTACTACTCGCAACTGAAGTCCCTAGAAAAAAAAGGGATATTTCCATTGAAACTGTGTACAGAGCTTGGCAGTTCCCTCTCTAGTACGCATGTAGCACTTTTTGGGCATCCCAGGGGCTATTTACCTACATGGCACCTATAAAAAGCAAAGCATTGTTTTCTGTCGATTCAAAAACGATGATATTGGTTGCAAATATGGCGAGAGACCAGTTGTTTGTGTAAAAGGATGACTTGGTTGTGTATAGATGCCCCCTAGAAGACGACAGCCCCAGTTTACGCAGTTAAGCCTCTTTGAACGAGGTCGGATTGTAGGCCAACCAGAACGTGGTGCTTCTTTCAGAGTAATTGCTGTAACTATGGGGCGTAGCGTGGCTACAGTTGTAGCAGTATGGCGCCCATGGATCGCAGAAAGGCGAATGCAGCGAGCTAGAGGTTCTGGGGCAAGTAGAAGAACTACAGACCGGCAAGATCGTCATCTACGACTACTGGCCCTTGGAGACAGAATGCCGCAGATTGAGTGAAATGGGCTTAGGATCATATCGTCCGCCCCTAGTGCTTCCGCTCACTGCAAATCATCGCCGCCAATGGTTACATTGGTGCCAAGAATACCGACAGTGGCATGCTGAGTGGCATCAGACGGCCTTCTTCGACGAGTCCAGGTTTTGTCTGGGGGTACGTGACGGAGCCCAACGCGTAAGATCACGACGAGGTGAACGATGTGATCTCCAGTTTGCTGTTGAGCGCCATGTACACCGTCTTATTTGTTTGATGGTTTGGTGTGCCATTGCATTCAACAGCAAGTCACGTTTACTTGTGATTCGTGGCACAATGACTGCGCCACGTTATGTGATGATGTGTTAGAACCAATTGCCTTTCGATATGTCAGAGGCCTCGAAGAGGATTTCTTCCAGCAAGATAATGCACGTCGTTATATTGCAAGTGTGTCGATGAGGTTCCTACAGGAAGCTAAGGTCAGACTACTCCGCTGACCTCCACGATCACCTGACTTATCAACAATTAAAAAAGTATAGGATTGAATGGGTCGATACATAGGCGATTTACCCAATCCTCCGACCACGCTTGTCGAACCGGAACATGCTGTGAGGGCAGCTTGGGAGACTGTACTTCTAGAGTTCATCAACAACCAGATTACGGTCGTGCCGCGTAGGATAGATGAGAGAATTGGTCAACATGGAGGGCCCACCCATTATTGATCTGTTGTATTTTTTTATAAACTAATTATGGAAAATGCGTTCGTTTATTATTGTACTTAGTCCTACCGCATTTCATCAACAGCAACCATTTTTATACGTTTTTTTGGGTATCACTCAAACGATGTTTCCTCAGTAGCCAGACAGCTTCGAGGGATTCTGCCAGACGCATTGAACGTCTGCAACAAGCGCGAGTGCAAAGAGTAATATGCATTAACGGACGCGAATGTGCACGGTCTGCTTATCACGTGTGTCTAAAGAAGGAACTTCTGTTATAGTTATTAAACAGTACATCAAACCACAAACCCCCATATCTATAGATATGTACAAATATTCCAAAAATCGGAGGACTAGCACAACTTCAAACAGAAAGGAAAGCTCTGAAGAAGAAGAAAGTCATTTTTCGAAACGTTGGCAAATCCTAAAGTTGTGTTACATTTTAAAAAAAAAACAAAATTACAACTTTCAGTATTAAGTCCAAAAAATACCTTCATTAATCTTCCATTAAACGATAGCGTTTCGCTGTTAGCTGAAATCTCATAAAGCCTTTTTGGAAAGTCGCCTTTTTTCAGTCACTTTTCATCCAGATTGACGTGTGTTTCAAGTTCCAGATAACCCTCAAACTTCAACGTTTTCTGGAAGGTCATATTTCTAAGCTGGCGGTCCTGTTCATATTATAGATAATTTCCCATAAAATTAAACGTAGATTATGCCTCTCAATGTTGTGTCATCTTTGATTATGCACACAATATGTTACAAAATTCATAATTGAGATACGTATAATGCAGGAGCGGAAAAGACAAATGATAAACGGGTTTAGAGGTTAGAGTCACATAATCCGTTAGACGAGTTTACTGAAGCGGAAAGTGTTGACATACGAGGTTTGCTGCTCTAACTCGATTAGCAAAACGGCTATATTTATTAAAGGAAACGTATATGGTAGTTTTGGGACAGCTAATTTTACCGACAAATATTTGAGGATGAAAGTCCTACGCCTCAAGCGTTTGCAGTGGAGTACATAGAGGGCTTAAGGGGCCTAGGTATACACGGTTATACATATGTATTTGCCATGTTAAAACACGGATTCCCATTTCGAACAGAACTCACTTGTTTTCCAAACTACATACACAGTATTTCGAAAGATGATAGTTAAGACCTTAGTGAATGACAACTATTTTCAATTTTCTCAAAAAAGTTTTTTAGTGTGCAAAAAGATTCGCAATGCAAAATCATACATTCTTCAAATGTCTGTAATGTCTGTAATTTAACAACCAAACACGATATCAAAAAATGGCCAAATAGATAACAAAGCGCAAGCTTTCTTCTTCAATTTGTTTTTTGAATAATTACTGTAAGTTTAAAGGTAACATCAGGAGCTTGGAAATGCGAAATTCATATTTATGGTGACCTTTGGACCTTACCTTTGGACCCTTTGACCTTACCTTTGGATTTTTTTGACTTATCTTCCCTCATCTTAGACACACATACTGGAGAAGAGGAGCAAGCGGCCACGCCTCCTGGCTAACACGGGAGTAAGTCTTTTCTTGGAATCTCAATTTCGCGCGCTATACCTAGACCCTTAAGAAGGTTTTCTTTATGGCCTCCCGCAAAGGCTGAAAGCCTATGGCGCTGTAGAAGCGCTGCGAGGGGATAAGTGTCGGTGCACGTTAGATTTGAAACATTGCAGGTTGTAGCCGTCGGGTCACAAATTCCCTCCCGGCAGCTCATTCCACAGCGTCGAAGTTCTCCAAAAGAAGGAATGCTGGAGGTGACTGGTTCGGGAAGTAGAGACCTCAACCTGCTAAAGTTGAGCTGGCAGAGCTTCTCTAGTGTTCCTCGTTCGGACGGTCTTTGCTGTTATTACCTGGGACAGCTCACTCGAACATCTTCCGTGATTGAGTCTGTAGAACAGGGAAGGTCAGCTACCCTCTTCTATGTTCCAGGCTATGGAGGTCCTTTGTGAGGTTAGGCGTATCAATTGGTCTAATTACCCTCTTCTGGATAGTGTCCAGAAGCTTTAGAGAGTGCTTCCGAGCACATTCTCGCACATAGGAGCAATACTCCAACAATGGTCGAATCTGTGCCTTGTAGAGAATCAACTTGATTTCATTGTCAAAAATACTCTGAATTTTTACTGTAAATGTGTCACGACTATGATTTTGCAAACATCGTTTTGAATTGTCCTTTCAAGGTACAAATAAAAGCTGCTTCATTGCTTCATAATTCTCCCCCGTCCTATCGTAGCTTTCGTTTCATGTGCTGAGCTCAGAGAACAAATAAAGCTGATTTAATTTCGTTCCGATACCTTTGTGTAGAAAGATTACATTCCAAATTTCACATAAATTGACTTTATAAATATATTAGCCATCATTTTGAAATGTTTGCTTGGTCCCTTTGTGTAAAAAGCCTTTCAAAAGGCATAGCAGCCTTTATTGTAGTCAGGTAGGTTATAAACCTGATGTGATGGAGTTTCTAATAGTGGCGCTACTTTTACTTCCCATACCGGTAGGCGAGGGGAGTAGAATTGTGATAACGAAAATCTTCGATTTTTAAATAGTACTCTTTTTGTGCGTTTTATGATATCTGGCGTAACGAAAATACGCGTCACTTATGACGATCGGTCTGTTTTTGACGTTTTTCAAACCTCGTGATCTCAGTAACTGCTGTCGTAGTAGGCAAAACCGCTATAATTTTAAAAATGGTGGCATGGGTAGAGGAATAATTAGCAAAACAAAAAAAAATCAAGTATTCCTCAAACGTTTTTAGCCGTTTTAGGGGCTCCTGATTATTTTCTGCTTGCTCTTGGGGGCGGGGTGTAGGGTTGTAAAACTGTTTTTTTTTTTGTATTCATAATACGCTGTCCTGTGAGAAAAAGGCCTAGCGGCATATTACACTATTATAGATCCATCCGAACATTGCAATGCCTATTATAGAAACCAAGCCATTGTATCTCTTGTATTGCTTTAGATCGTTCTGTATTGTGTAACATGGAAATCATTGAATTGATTTCAACGAGACTTTGATACAGTATTGTTACCGTGGCGAGGATAGAAAACGTCAGTGGCGACGCAGCAATCATCAAAAAACAAAAAATATAGAAACAGCTCAAACTTCGTTGTTAGGCGACTTGAAGGTTCCGGATCGTTTTCACACTTTTTCAGAGAGGGTAAAACTATATTAGTTTGGAGGTTGTGAGGGAAGGGAGTTGTTAAGCTCAAAAATTTGTTGTTTTCTTAGAGGACTATTCCTTGCCCTGTAAATGAACGACGTAATATGCTGCTTGGCTTTATCTGAATGCTGCCCTAACTTAGACAAAAAATAAGGAAACAGGAGACGAAATTAAAAAAGATGCAATATAAAAATACTCTGTTTTCGGGTGCTTTCAGAATCTCTGAACATTTTCTACCTTTTTTTGTTGTGGTCAAAAAGAGCCGAGGTAGCATGAGGTCTTAGATAGGGTGGTTGGAAAACCCAGGCATCTTTTGTATCTGCAGTTTTCATTGCCCTTTAAAGATTGATACTAGTAGTATGATGTGTTTCTAAATGTCGGAAAGTCATGTGATTAGGATATCAGTTGAAGATTGCAAAATAAAAACTGCGTGTCTTTATTCGCTTTCTATACACGATGTTCCTTGCCCCCCCCCCCCCCCAACTATGAAGTCTATCTCTACGTTGACGACACTGCAATTGTAGCTCAGTCGCTGACTGGAAATCTAGTCCGCGATGAGTTGCAGCTTGCGGTGGTTGAGGTGTTGGAGTGGGTGGATCGGTGGCTCATCGAAATTAATCATCCGAAAACGCAGGCTATACGCTGCACCAAAAAATGTCGTGTGCCCCGTTAGAGGTCTCAGTGAACGGTGCTAGGATTCCATGGGAAAATTCTGCCAAGTACCTAGGAATTACCCTCGACAAGGGCATGACTTGGCAGAAACACACTGAAGCGTTAAAAATAAAATTCGAAATTACGTTTCGTCAACTCTACCCTATGTTATGTAGAACTTCAAAATTGAGTTTTGTGAATAAAATTCTACTTTACGATGCCTATTAGACCAGCAATTACTTACGCATGTGCGGCTTGGTGTTTCCTCGCCAAAACGCACCTGCGAAACCTGCAGGTTCTGGAGAGCAGGACATTGCATACAATTACTAACGCCCCATGGTATGTTTCTAACGAAACCCCTTCACAGAGATCGTGACATCCCTAACTTGAGGGATTACATAGAATAACAGGCACAACGACGTTACAGTCAAGCGGAATCGCAGCAACCCTCTGTTGCGCGAGTCAGTGGACTACATAGTCGAGCAAGTTCGCAAGCACACAAGGCCGCGTCTCACACTGTGATCAAAATCAAATCGTGCAATTTTGGAAACAATAAAATTTTTGCCCCTTTAGATATCGAACCTCAAAACTCTTTTGGTTAAACCAACAAATTACCGAACTTAAATCGACCTCCAACCGACACACTCCCTCCTCTTTGCTCTTCTCCTTCCTTCCTTCCTTCCTTCCTCTCTTTTTCTTCCCTTACTTCTCCATGACTTTGTCTGGTCTCTGGGTAAATAGACTTGACAGACCTATCGACCGACACGACCGCAACTAAGAGTAAAGGTCCACCGGGCCGCTCTAACTATGACGAATTATGAGAGAGATGAAGAAACTATTTACGAGAGTTTTTGTGTTGGACATTCTTTTGCGGGCGAGTGGGTGATGATTTTGGTTGCAAGGAGATCTAATGGTTCATGCTACTGGAAAACTATAAAATGGTATCATCATAATTTATAATAGGTGATATAGGAAAATAAGGAGTTTTTTTTAAATGACCTTATACTACAAAAAATAACTGAAGTTCATCACAGTAGGTAAAAAACTTTTACAAAAATAGGTACTGTGTCAATCAACTTGACTATATTTTTACGTTTACCCTAAAGCTGAAGACGTTTAATAAGAAAATCACCACTTCGAAACTAGTTGCACCTGATTAAAATTAGCCCGATACACTTTCATTTTGGAAAACATTGTTTGGGATAAAAATGCAACAGAACGTATGGCATCGAAGTACTCGAATATCTATATACGTTGAACATTGAAATTGGCGTGAAATTGGCAATAACAGTGACTTGCGCGGCAATGAAATGTATTGAAGTTTGTAATTGTGCTTGAATTAATTAAGGATGATATTCAGAGTTGATAGAGAAAGCGAAGAAAAATGTAGACATAATTCTCCTAGCTAAACAAGTCTTGTTTGGGGTACTTCAGCGTAACATACTGACACTGCATATTTATTCAAAAACCCAGCGTTTTTTAGAAAACAAACTGGAAACTCTCTTTTTAAAATCCATTCATTAAGGCTTAGTTCAGATGACGCGCGTAGGACGCGCGTCGATGTGGCGCACGTTTGTTGCGTCTGTGTTCAGATGACGCGCGTAGGACTTCGTACAACTTTTATATAGAGTGAAACTAGGCAATCGAGTGTCAGTGTATTTGTTGTTATTAACGAGAATGGATGTAGGAGAAGCTGTTTGTGCTTGGTTAGCATATAGAAGAAGGAAACGACGTAGGAGGGAACGGACACACTGGGTTTACCCAATTTTAAGGAAAAGACTTTCTACAAGTTTATACGTTACACTGTATCCCAGTCTGCGAAGTCACGAATCTAAGTTTTTTAACTACTTCAGGAGTAAAGTTGACAAAGTACTTTGTGAATGAAGGAAAACTAGAATGGCAGGATAGAATGATCTGAATTGGTGTATTAACTGTAAACACCTATTATAAATAAAGCAGTACTAAAAACCTACCTAATATTTTCTTTTTTTCTTCGGTATCATCGGATTTGCAAAACATTAGGACCAGTTCTTCCCAGGCGCTCTTTTTTGCCTTATCTGTTTTGTCTTATTTGAATATAATTTGGAATGCATGTTCCAAATCGTAGACCTCTTCTCAATTTCATCAATGAAAACATCTGTCTTCAGTTCTTCTGTTTTCATTTCAATAGCATACGTGAGAAATAAATTTTTGCAGAGAGACACCAGGTCAACTGTACGCTAGCAAAGACGCGTGCCAACTGAACAGGCATTGGAAGCATCTAGTATTTCAATACGCGCGTCGCCGCCGACCGACGCGCGTATTGAGATTCTCTGCGACTAGTAGCGTCGTTCGCGCGTACAATTTGTCGTGCGCGCGTCCATGTGAACAGCTTGATTTAATTATGTGTATTTTCAAAACGAGCGCCACGTCGACGCGCGTCGTACGCGCGTCATCTGAAGTAAGCCTAAGGAAACTCAAGAGAAATTAAATCGTTCTTGTACCCCTTGGTCCTCTTTTTTTTTAAACGCCGCCAATACCCAGCTTGTAGAAAAAATACAAATAATACTAATTTGAATATTTCTAATATACCTATGTATATTTAACAGGATCATCTCTTTATTAAAGTAATTTCCACATCGGTCGGCATACGAATAATTCAATAGCTAAATCTAAAATTTACTTGAATTTGTCAAAGAATAAATTGAGACTCCACCAGTAGCTAATAATACTAGGCTATATCATATTTCAAAACATCTGAATACACCCTTATTTATATATAAGTAAGTCCTTAACAGCCTACTTAGGTCCAATAAATCAGGTTAGTATGATTCCCCTTTCCATTTCATCAACACCATTGCTGCAAATCATACATTCACCTAATTGAAACATACTACTATCTCCCCCATCTTAAAAAGGTAAACATACAAATGAAAAAATGTATTCAGTGCTGTTGCATAATTTAATTTGCGCGATAAATTTATTTAGGAGTCCTATTTAAAATATTACCCCGAATTTACGACTCCCCTAAGAAAGACCTTGCACTTAGACTATTTCCGCTGAGAACTTTTAATTCCTCCTCCTGCTTTCTTGGAAGGCGATTATAGCGCAGGAAAATTAGCTCGAAGAAAGAAAATATTCCTGTATATCTTGTTATTTAATTTACTCATACTTTGGAAATGCTAGCTTTGCATGTATTGATTTGCTTAAATAGAAACGTGCTGTTGCATGCTTTGCCTCCGTCGGCGTCGTCCTGCTACAAAGTAGTAGAATTCCAAGCAGCATAAGGCATAAGATTAAGGATATGCCTCTTGCTCAGAAAATATTTTGATTTGCACAGGGTGATCCATAGCTACGTGGTAATGCAAACAAACATTTTTAATGGCACCCTCTATATGTATTATCCCATATTTGTATTCTACTAATGATCCCCGCTCTGACAATATAAGGTATTGTAACATTTTACAGGGTATTCCAAAAGTTATGACCATTTTTTATATCCAAATCGCTGTCAAATGGACGTACTGTGTATGAAAAAGTAATTAATCAAACATTTTTTTACATGGCAAGATGGAAAATATCCTCTAGTTTCAACACCGGCTCTAAAATCGGAGCCGCATATTCATATACAGGGTGAGGTATAATGTGAAATCTAGATTTTTTTTAAGCGTAACCCCCATATTTTATTATAGCAAAAATTGCTTTTAATATGCTCTTTCATGTCTGTATAGCATTTGTTAAACCTGTATTCATCCATTTTCCGAGATTTTTTTATTTTTCTGCGAAGTATACCTTCCATTTGTGTACTGAGATTTATTTATTTTGAGAAAGTACTAGGGCATTTTATTTTTATTTAAAGAACAACTAAAATATAAGGCCACGATAGTATTTATCGATATAATATAGATCAAGTATGCTGAGGAAATAATTTTACGGACGTGATGTATAGTTACCAAGCAGATCTATCAGGTAGGCTTTGGAATATTAACTGACCCAGTACGAATAGAACGATCATTCAATCTTTCAAATGCATCAGTTTTAGGGTGCCTTCATCTGAATATCGTTGATAGTTCATATATTCTAGAGACAAGTAGGCAATTTCACAAAGATGTCCTAAATTTGTTCTTCCTTAGAAAAATTCATTTTCAATGGGCGGTTTTCACACAGTACGAATTTATTGAGAAGGTTATGAAAAATGTCAATATTTTAAAATACCTGATAGATCTGCTTGATAACTATACATCATGCCCATAAAATTATTTCTTCAGCATATTTGACTTATAATATCTGGATAATTCTGGGTTTTGACTTCAATTACTATTATGGGCTCATATTTTAGTTGTTCATTAAATAAAAATTGAATTTCATAGTACTTTCTCAAAATAAATAAATTTCAGTACACACATTGAAAGTATATAAAATTTGCACAAAAATCGAAATATCTCTGAAACTAATGACTGTAGGCACATGAAATGCTATACAAATATGAAAGACATATTAAGTGCATTTTTTGTAAAATAAAATATGGGGAGTTGCATTAAAAAAAAGAAAAAGTCTAGTTGTTGCACTCGACTTCACACTGTATATAAATTTGCATTATCGACTTTTTTATAACTAGCTTTAAAACTAGAGCATATTTTTAATTTTGCCATGTAAAAGAAATAACCTTTCATCCAATAATTTTTAATATATACAATATTTGACAGCGATTTGGATATAAAGATTGTCGCAACTTTTGGAATACCCTATATAATGTTACAATAACTCATATTGTCATTAGTAGAATCTAAACGTCTGATAATATATAGGAAGTTCCATTTAAAATATGCATATTTGCATCATCACGTAGTTATGAATCATCCTGTATAAATCATAATTTTTTCTAAGCAACTAGCATATCCTTAGCTGCAACTTTCGTACACAACTTTTTTCGCTATCTTCTGCAGTACTGGAGTCATCGACCGGTCCGGTACTAAAAACTTACCCTTTATATATTTATAGATGGTACACACTAGGTACATACGGATTTCATAATTAAACATACGTCAGCCGAGGCTGCTCCACCGACCTTTCACGATTTTGAGTTTAAACCACCCTTCGAGCTGCAACATACCTGTTATTAATTATTGTGTGATTGGACCCACTTCATCATCATTGCCTTCTTTGTCAATAAGAATGACCATATAAGAAGAGCTAAGAAACGTTCACAAAATGGGCTTCTAAAATTCCTGGGCTATGCTTTAGGTACATGCGAAGATTTAATGAGGTTTTACTTCCTAATTTACTCCTCTTTCTCCTTTTTTCAGAGGATAATGCTGTAGTTGTATTTTACTCCAAGATTAACACGTCTTTCAAGAAAATAAATTCCACCTATATTACAGGATTAGTGGCAATTCATTGTTTTTTCGACTTATACTAGGTAGGAAGTGGCGTATGTAAAGTTGTCAATGGTGGTTCAAGCTATTATGAAGTATCCAGACACATTCTGATACAAAACAGAACGTAAATGAACAGAGACATCGAATAGCCCAGATATCACACTGTTAGAGCTAATTGGCATCATCAGTCAGTTGACTAACTGAA